>JASVER010000076.1:1225687-1379992 GCA_030449065.1 Oceanodroma leucorhoa
TGATCAACATCTCGGGGCTGCGCTTCGAGACCCAGCTGGGCACCCTCAACCAGTTCCCCAACACGCTGCTGGGAGACCCAGATAAGCGCATGCGCTACTTCGACCCGCTCCGCAACGAGTACTTCTTCGACCGGAACCGGCCCAGCTTCGACGCCATCCTCTACTTCTACCAGTCGGGGGGCAAGCTCCGCCGGCCCGTCAATGTCTCCATCGACGTCTTCGCCGACGAGATCCGCTTCTACCAGCTGGGTGAGGAGGCCATGGAGCGCTTCCGGGAGGATGAGGGCTTCATCAAAGAGGAGGAGAAGCCCCTGCCCCGCAACGAGTTCCAGCGCCAGGTCTGGCTCATCTTCGAGTACCCTGAGAGCTCCAGCTCGGCCCGGGCCATCGCCATCGTCTCCGTGCTGGTCATTCTCATCTCCATCATCACCTTCTGCCTCGAGACCTTGCCAGAATTCAGGGATGAGAGGGAGATGCCTGTGCCCCTGCCCCCACAAAGTGGAGGTTTGAATGGCACGACCGGGGACTCCGCACCCATGCAGCCACCAAGTAGCCTCTCTGACCCCTTCTTCATCATCGAGACCACCTGCGTGATCTGGTTCACCTTTGAGCTCCTTGTCCGCTTCTTTGCCTGCCCCAGCAAGCCYGAGTTCTCCCGCAACATCATGAACATCATCGACATTGTGGCCATCATCCCCTACTTCATCACCCTGGGCACTGAGCTGGCCCATGAGCAGCCTGGGGCTGGCAGTGGCAATGGGGGCGGGGGCCAGCAGCAAGCCATGTCCCTGGCCATCCTCAGAGTCATTCGTCTGGTCAGGGTCTTCAGGATCTTCAAGCTCTCGAGGCACTCCAAGGGTCTGCAGATCTTGGGACAGACTTTGAAAGCCAGCATGAGGGAGCTGGGCCTCCTCATCTTCTTCCTCTTTATTGGGGTGATCCTCTTCTCCAGTGCTGTCTACTTTGCTGAGGCTGATGACCCTGAGTCTCATTTCTCCAGCATCCCTGATGCTTTCTGGTGGGCTGTGGTAACCATGACCACTGTGGGCTATGGTGATATGCGACCTGTCACCGTGGGGGGCAAGATTGTGGGTTCCTTGTGTGCCATCGCAGGTGTGCTTACCATCGCCCTGCCTGTCCCTGTCATTGTATCCAACTTCAATTACTTCTACCACCGAGAGACTGATCATGARGAGCAAGCTGTACTCAAAGATGAACACAGTAGTGCTCAGGGCAGCACAGCGGGGGGAGATGCGAAGAGAAGATGCAGTAGAAACTCTCTGAACAAATCTGTTGTGCACTTGGAAAACAGTGAGGGGTTCAACAATGGCACCAGCGACTTAGAGAAAACCAATATCAAAGCAAAAAGTAACGTAGATCTCAGAAAATCCCTCTATGCTCTCTGTCTGGACACCGATAGGGAAACAGACCTGTAAGGAGAGGAGAGAGTTAGAGTTCAGAGATGCAGAAGGATTTGCTGGTGTCAGAAACTTACTACTATAATTATTCTTTTGGTACCAATTAGTTTTTTAATTCAGGCTATATTTTATAAATTGATCACTGTCCTGAGTAGTCCTCCAGGAATACATGTTTTTATGTTCTTTTTCCATGACACAAAGGGTCACCTATTTTTAAAATAGACTAAGAATAAGCTACGCTCCATGATGCAGGAGCTGGTAAATACTGACAGCGCAAAATCTAATTTGTAGAAACTTATTTTAGCAAATGGTGGTTGGTTTTAAATGGGTCATTTGTAACCAATTCAGTTGCTCCAAGTTTAGTATTAAAGAGTTGGGGGATGTGTGTGTGGAGAATGAATGGATTGGGGGGGGGAGGGAGATTGAGGTTTTTTGTACTGTAGTTTCAAACTGAAGTTATTCCAATATATTTTATATCTGTATAACTGTATTTATGGTTGAAAGGGGATTTCTTATTCCTGTGAAATACGACATCGTTAAAGCACTAGGAACATTAGCAGATCAGCACTTTCAGAGTTTTCCACTTGTGATCAGTACAGATCTGGTTATCTAGTATGTGAAGTGAATTTGGTGCTTTAACCCTATAGCAGAAAACTTTTATTGTTATTGATATGTTAGTTTCTTGTGAGCCTTAAATTATTAAATATTGTAGATATAATTCTTTATAAATAATTTTATTAATTACCTTACTGTTTCAGAATTTCTAAGTAATTCAGTCCTGTGCTTACTGTCCCCAGTCAAAAAAAACGTATGTGCAGCTTTTTTTGTTTTTTTGTAGTTTTACAGTTTTATACCTTCGTTATATTTTTGAGACCAAAAGAAAAAAATTATTCTCTGCTGTTACTGGTTTTGATCCAAGTGCACAACAGATCAAAAACACGAGGGAGTGGATAGATAAAACAGGAAAGTAGAATATGAGTGCAATATCTGCAAAACTATTTTCATTGTACACTCCAGATTACTTTGGCATGTGTGTCAGTCACCTTTATGTATCCATACCATTTGTGTACACAGTTCACTGTTTTTAATTATCATAGACTGGAAACGGACGGCACTTAAAGAGTCTAACATGGCATGCCGTGCTACTTAAATAACCATTGCGTGGCTTATATCTTGGACTCAGACGGAAAGCATCACCTTTCATCAAAACACATCCTTGTTTTCTTTTATTTCCAAACAAAACCTTTTCAGTGCTGTGAATTTTACCGTTAAGATGTTGTTGAAAGACAAATGACACATTATCTTCATCGTGATAACACAGCACTGTACAGCTTACTAGTAAAGACTGACACAAAGTTGCATCTTTACTTTAAATCAAAGAGCTGTGTTATCATTTTTCTTGCAAAGGACATCTCTGTTTTCCCCTCAAACTTCTGTTTTATTGCTGAAGGATATTTCATGCCTTTACCACATACAGTGGCACAGCAAGACTAGCAGAAAGAGAAGTCTTGATTGTCAACGCTCAAGGTTTGTTTCTCACAAATTTTCTAATACAAAAAAGTAAATACTATATCAGGATTATAATTTATGCAAGTACCTCAGATATATGTACTGTGATAAATTTAAATCAGCTTTGCAAAACAGCGCTTTGACATTCTCTCATCCAGACACAAATTCTGGTTACCCATCCCTTACCGTGCCATTTAATGATAATGGTGAAATGCATGATGTTTTTCCTTCCTATTCAGTCAAACAGGCATGGTAAGTGCAGAGCAAATAGTATTTTTCATGTTTGGTAAAAAGAACTGTCACATAGAGCTCAGCCCAAAACCCAGGGGTGAGGAGGAAGGAGGTTGAATCTGGTAATAGAGAACAGGATCTTTCACACTAATTTTAGATGTTGGTTTCTTGGTTGGTTTGCTTGTTTATTTAGATGGGGAATGATGATGATGTATGCTGAGAAACTGTCTGCAACAAAACTGGCAGACAAAGTGCCCAGTCTGGCTGCACTCCAGACACAGGCAGATCTCCTGTTTGCTGTAGAGAGAGTTTTTGCATCCAGGTGAAGTGCACAATTTGCCCTTTGGTGAGACTGAATCCAAAATTAAACAAGTGGTGTAATTGCCCGTTGCACATGCTGGGATCTAGGTTGTTGATGGACTTACAGTGAAGCTTTCTGCTCAGGCACATAGTTCGATTTACTTTCAGTGATTAAATCTATGTGACTCACCTGAATAAGTACCCATCAATGCAGTGAGTCTTTCAGGATCAAATTTTGGTTGTGTCTTCTTCTAATTACTACCCCCACCTTCCTGACCACTTTTATCTTCCGTAGTTTGCTCTTCCAATTGCACATTGTGCTGAATTAGACTGTCAKCTCCTCAGAGCAGGGACAATGTGTATATACAGTCCCCTGTTTAACAGTGGAACCCTGCTTATGGCCAGGGCTTCTGRATATTAATGATCTGAACTATATAACAGTAATTATTGCAATTAGTGGAGTAACACCTCTGTAAAACTGATGTAGGTGAAAGCAGATCAGGGCTATGGGGAGTGGGTTAGGCTGATCTTAAAAGCCCATTGCTGATGGAAAGAGAAGGTGGAAGAAAAGGCCTTGTCATCCTCCTTCCTTTTCAGTTTTCTTCCTCCCATTGTGTCCCCTGTTGTTGCTTACCYTGAACTGGTTCTGTCCTCGTGCGAGTACATGTGCAAGTGCTGCCTTCTCTTCCAGGAGCTGCTTGAGCTCACTAATCTGGCAGAAAACTCAATGCACCACCACCACCAACAACAGAGTAGATCTTTTTCTGTCAAATTAGTGAGTTGGAAAGCGAGCGAGTGCCAGAGCCAGTGCAAGGAAGGGCTGGGGAAGGTCAGCGGTGCGGGGAAGYGGGGAAGCAGGGAGGAGTGAAATCCTCACCCTTCAGTGGCAGCGAACTGTTAGATTATCATGACTGCTTGTTGAACCCTACTTCATGTTTGCAGAGATACCACAGGACTTGGTCTTGCAAGGTGCTGGGGGCCTTTAACTTCCCACTGGGGTCAGTCTGCAAAATTCAGCTCTGGATTCCAGCGTCTGTGCCCTGGTATGACTGAGAGTRGAATTTGTCCCAATCAAAATCAAGCTCTATGAGAGCAAAATACCCTGATTGCTGCACAGGGTTCTATGCAAGCTTGTCAAATCATTCCTCGACCTTCAGTTTGAACATGCTGCATTTTTCCATAATAAAACAACAGAACTTTCCAATAAAAATAAAACCAATTATTCTCAAAATATGGTTGAAAATATTTGTTTGGCTTGGCTTTCTAAACAGTTGTCAAGCACAGTTCAGGCAAACTCGGCTTTGACACCTTCTTTACAAGGATGCATAATTTTTATTGGCTTATAAGGCAGTAAAGGATTTGCTTTCTAATGAGAGAGGTTGCTGCCAGACACTGAGTAATACAACCAGAAACATGGTTAGATCACAATTCAGCRAAGCACTTAGCATGGGCTCAGCTTTAAGCACATCACATGCTTAAGGAAAGTATTGTTCAGCAGGTATTTTAGATGCACTGATCCCGAGATTGTTACTTAAAGATGAACTACATACCCTGCTGAAACCTTAGAACCGTCAGTTCCCGTTGGACTTTGGTGCAAATATTTAGGTATATGGTACAATTTGTGAGCCTGAAAACAAGTGCAGGGCACTGCAATCAGAACACCAGATTCTTATTACAGAAAGAGTGCCTATTCCTGCAGCCACTACTCATCAGAGCGGTCCTCTTGACGGGATCAGTTGCAAACCGAGTGCCAGGATCGTCTGCATGCAGAATTGCAACTTTGGCCTGGATGAGAGTGTAATTGCACTTTCCAGCAGTGAGAACCTGCTTTTGCTGTAATTGATTTTGGTGTCAAGAAGCTTCATTGAGTTCAGGAGCTGTGCCTGGGATACAAACAGYGCAGAAGCCTCGTAACATGCTGATGCAAATTTCTGCCCCAAAAAAATATGAGAGAAAGAGAGAACCAAATCACTCTGGGAAAGCTCCTGTAAATGTGAAACAGGAAGAGAGTTTAGGCTATGTATGCCAATTCTAGAATCATTACAAGGAGGAAATCTGTCCAAACCATTACTGATTTTATGTTAGCTGACCTGGAATGAAAAGCAAGCTGGCAAGCTGAATAAAACCTCTTTGGAATATCAAAAGCCACAAGATAACAGAGCCTAATGAATAGCAAATCATTGCAAACGTAAAAAAAAAACAACAAACCAACACTTTTTTGTAAACTCTTTTGACTAGGAGCTACATCATGGAAGATTTCTCACCCCACACATGCCTATATGCCATAGTTATTAATGGCTTGTCATTTTGTGCGGGACAGTATGTACTGAAATGCATTACCCTTCCATTCTTCCATTTTGGGGATGCTGAAGTGAATATTCTTTTGGGCCACCAGTAACGTAAGTTTAGTTTGCTTAGCCTGGCCCCACGGGGAATCTACATTCCCATTTTACTTTTCCATCACTCTAGAAAGTGATAAAACAATAACTAGCAGTTATATAACACCATTCATCTCCTAGCGCTGTATGAACAATAGTACAATGATCTTCTATATACAAACATGGTAAAGAAAAGGCTGTAGAAGGGAAGACTGAGCCTTTCAAAGGGGGAGAGGGCTAGGAGAGGCACAAAAATAAGCGGGCTTGGCTGGACTGGGATATCTAAAGTGTGAGCTCTCGGGGAGGGAGGGAAGGGAGGAGAGAGATTCACCCTGTGGTCTCCTTTCTGGTCTCTTGCATGGCTCTTRGTGACTCTGCAGGCAAGGGCTGTATGCCAGCATCTGTGCACTGTGACCCATCTGGTGGGGTCACTGAAAAACAGAGGGAGRGTTAATGCTGCTTTGAGCAGCACGAACAAATCCCTCTTTTGTGTGCTCTTTTTATTTGGAYTCTGTAAGGAGAAAATGGCACTTCTGCTGGCTGTTCCCTGGCCTCTCGTGCTGCAGCCACCGCTGTTCTGGTGGTGGTGGTGGTGGGRGCTCTTGATTCACAGCACACTGAGCACTGCTCTGCAGTAGCTTCCCTTCTCCATGCACTGCCGTTCACCTCTAATGAGGTGACAAAGCAAATACCAGTGCACCTTCAGTCTCATGGACGATGTATATGAACGCAAGAAGCCTTACTCTTCTGAAACGTATCAGTGAAGCTAGTTCTGAGGTAAAACAGGGAGAYCATTTAGCGGCACGCAACAATGCCACGTAGCCGTAGTGAAGGATGTAGCTACCTACCTGAGATTTGTTCAGGTCATTTGGCRAGATGTCACGACCAGTAGTGAAATTGGACAAGGGCCTGCAGGCAGATTGCTGCCGCGCTTAGGGAATAACGAAAGGAGGGCTTTAAAGACCTAATCAAGACTTTGGCCTTGCTACTTGGCCAGTGATGGAACCGGTATGTTGTATGGCAGTTAGTGTGTTGGAGAGACCTCGCTAATAACGAGGTTGTTCCTGTTCAGGACAGAGGGGCAGCAAGGAAACTGTGAGATAAAGCTTTAACAGTGTCTGCCGGCCTTTGGTGCAGCTTTAGCTTGTCATTGTGTGACCATCGGTTTCACTAACCTCCCTCCGTAAGGTAACTTAGCTATAAACATTTAAAAAACGAAATAGAAAAGTTCTTTATAATAATATAGCCTATAAACAATCAAAATCRTTGTTCCAAAATCATCCTACCGAGGTTTATGTAATTTTCGGMACCACAAAGTATTTTTTAGAACATGCTGTTAAGTGTAGCTTTTGTTAGGGTTGGGTTTTTTTTTTTCCCCGCTTTCTTGCTGTATGCATTAACTGCTCCCCAGTTCTCCTTGTCAGCTTGCTAAATTTCTGTTGCTCTTGCCTTAATTTAGGACCTAAGGGTGCTGATAATCTTCAGTGAACCTGGGTCATGCTGTCTGACGTCAGCGTGTCAACTCATAGTATGAATAAACACAGAAATTCTCCAGTGGGAGGACCTGTGGGTCCCTTGGCCAGAACAACCCCCATATTTGTATGATGAAACATTGTGAAAAATGTGGGTATGGTATCATTAAAATAATACAAAATAAGAAACTTTATGTTAATTGGAATAGGAAAAAAGTAAAGCTCATAATGATATGGCTAAAGAATTAATTGGAACTAGAAGTTGCAAAGATAAATATCAACCTGTTTAAAGAAAAAGAACAGCATTCATACACAATTAGCATATATATTGCAGTGCTTTCTCGCTTCTGTAATCTAGTAATGTAGTGTCCTTATTTGGTATTTTTTGATTCCCAGGTATCTGTACTGTATTTTTACCAGGGCTGAAAAAGATGAAACCAGAGACAGACCCAGAGCTGTTGTGAACCAGTGCCTTGAAGATGGCTTGTTTACCTGGAAGCACTTTTTTTATTTTCTCAGTAATACCAGTTGATGTAATAAAAGATCTTTTCTCTCTTCATAAGTACTGCATGTAAGCATGTTTGTATAGTTAGCAGAGCTTTTTTGAAATCACGTAAGGATGGAACCCAGTACCTACAGCTCCAGATTCTCACCACAGTGTCAGCGCTGACTAACTTTGTTTTGTTGCCCGCTGTTGTAAATGCATGGAACTTGGTTCTGTGCTTGTAACAGCTTGTGTGCCACTTCCCTTTGAACTGACAGCTCAGCTGCCCTCTGTAAGGTAATCACATATTTTTGCCAATGTGATGAATCTGACTCAGCAGAGTTTGCCATTTTGCACTTTAAAATCCCACTCCAGGGCACAATGAACAGGTAGTCCAACTTAGGACTAGCTTTGCACTGCCGGCTTTGGGGCTTTCTTTAAGAACTTTGTGCTAGGGACAGATACCTGGATTTTGTTCTCATTGATGCCTGAAGGAATCCAAAACAGCACTGTTAAAATCCAGTGGCTCTGCCTGCAATCTTGTTTCCATTGTTCTGAAAGAGATGCAACGTCATTTGTTTTCAGTGAATTTCTCTTTATTTGACTTGGTGTGACATGAAAATGAGGTTACTCTTTCCAATGGAACAATGTTACTCTGAATTTTCAGCGAACTGACCTGATTTCCAGAAATGACCTGATCTAATAGTAAAATTAATAACCTTTCTAGCTGGCAACAAAGTGCTTCCATTAGAGCATGGGCTTCCCAGCACACATAGTCTATATGATTACTGCAGAATTAATAATTTTCCAGATAGAATTTAGAATTTACCAAAAGCGATCTGCAAATTTTTTTCTGTATTAGTAATTCACTCACGTTCACTGTCATCAGGAGGATGTTTCCAAAGAAATCAGTCCAGGTTGTAACACTTGTCTGACATGTAGCAGACAAAAAAGAAAGAGATATCTCATTTCTGTGTTTCAACTACACCGTGCCATGGAGACTGTCATTTGCKATCTTGTGGCAAACAGCTTTTAAGCAGCCAAGGATAACTGCATTTTTTTTTAAAACATTCTGTGTTGGTTTCTCCTCTATAGTTTATGTCACCCATTGCAGTCCTCACATGAGTAATGACTTAGACTCAGGGTTCCCCAGTCTTCACTGATATTATCTGACAAGATGCRGATCCAAGTTGAAGAGTTGCTTCTGAAAATAGGAGTGATTTGCATTTTTGCCTTGTCTTCCAACTCAGTTACTTTGTTCTTGGATTACCCTGGCTCTTCCCTTTGGCTTAATAGCTCACTGTTCACTTCCTCCCTTCACTTTTACCACACAGTATATTTGATAGTGATAGCAGTCATTACTGCAAAGCAGTAAGTGGCAGAGCTGTCCTGCTGCTGTACGTAGTAGATGCGATTAGTGCTGGGCATTCTACAGCTGCCTCCCTTCAGTTTCAGATGGATGTGCTGCTAGAGGTGGTTGCGTTAAAATTGACACAGGAAAGCATGTTGCTGGAGAAGCCACCTTGGATGGAAATCTGTAATAATTCCCCTCTCAGGACAGTGGTAATTCTACTCTTCTCCAGTTTTCTGACAAAGCCAGTTTGGAGATAAATGTTGTTGAAATATATGGTCTCTTCTGTCAGATCACGTCTCCAACCCAGGCCAGGCAGTGGTGGTTCCCATGTGGTCTGTTTCCTGTAGGTGAGGAGTACAATGAAACCTTGCAGCTCTTTTCGTGAGAATACGGTTGCATAGTAAAAAGTCATATTCAGGGTTGCAGTTTGTGTGAAGATACTGGAGGAAGTGGTGCAATTTAAGTATACTAGATTGGTAGCACAGCTGTCTAAGGGTCTGAGGTGGGTAYAGGGACCAGAGGTTGGTAATGTTAAAATTCCTTCCTTTGTATGGTTGCACTTCAATGGTGGTGTCCTAGCACTTAGTAATTCCCACAGAAAATCTCACAAATCCATACCAGGGTTTTCTTTGCTCCTCCACAGTTAGTAGGGATTAGTTAGATTCTACCATACTTAACTCTCTCAAGCAAGTTCAACAAATTTAAAACCTCTTCCACCTCCTCTTTCTCTCCCTCCTCCCTGTTTAATTGTAAGTAGAAAAGCATGGGACTGAGGAGGGGGTGCAGCTGAAAATTATTTGAATTATTTAAGCAGTGTAGCCTTATAATTTTTTTCTGCCTTGTTTAAAATGATTTGAAAATCTGAGGAGGTGTAATTGAGGGAAGGCTTTAATGTGAATTTGCAGAACAGATTTTATGAGTTCCTGAGTTCAGAAAACACTATAATTTTCAAGGCAGTGCTGCATAAGAGGCTTACTTAAAGGCAAGAAACATAAATGTGAAAATACACGTTGTTGTTGTTATTACTTTATTATTATGCAATTAATTCTAGGAATGTTTTAATTAGGAAATATAATCTTTAACGTGCTGAGAAATTCYGGCCATGCAGAGAACTGATGCACAGAAACGGTCAGTCTGAAGGGTGACAAAGATTGTCCTGGGAAGGAATGCCCTCTAGCTAAAGCTTAGCCACTGCGCTTTGAAGGAGACAACATTCCTCCAGCCAAATAAGAAGCGAAGGCAAGAGCAGGAGCCTATAGCTGAGATATCAGGGCATTTGCCTAAGAAAGGGATGGTGGCTCCCAGAGTTGGTTCTGGATTTCAGCTACTGGACAAARTACCTACACAGTATCTCTCAGGATCATGTTTTAAAAGTCTGCTCAGTGCTTTGAAAGGAAGGATGCAGGTACCTGTCTTTAGGAGAGTGTGCTAAAGTGTGGATCCAAAGCAGACACTGGCATCTTCCTGCAGGCCTCTTGGAGTAAGTCCCAGTAAATAGCAAAATTTCAGTCAGATTCCCATAACCCACTTTTCTCACAGGGTATCTCTAAATGACCCGTTCCTTGGGTTAAGATGCTAACTTCAGTGGCTCTGATGCCAGTGTTTTGAATATTTAGAGATGCCCCAGACCTCCCTGTGGGCAAAAACTCTGTAGCCAAGGCATTTCAATCTGGATTTCTCTGGAGCTGAGAACAGCACTGATTCTTCAGTGGTCCTATCTATCTGTGACTCATGAAGCACAGAGGAGCACCAACAGGTATGCATAGCTTGCTCACRTATAGTGGTCACAACAGGTAAACTATTGCAGTAATGCTAAATATTATTATTATTACACAATGGAAAAAAGTAATTTATTATTAGATGCCAATTAATTTTCTAACTTGGTCTGATAGTTTTGCTCGGATAGAAGAATTCATTTGACTGCATAACAGTGTTCACAAGCTTGTCCTGGTTGGGTTTTGGAGGATTTTTTTTTTTTTCTCTTCAAATTTTAGCTGTATTCTTGACATTCTGAATTGAAACCATCTTAAGCAGGTGCTGGAAGAATACCAGGGGATGTAAGAAGGATCTCAGTGATGCATACTGATAACAGAGCAGAGGCTGAGGAGCGTAGAATTTTGGACCATGAGAGAGAAATCCCTCTGGAAGGCTTGGAAACACTGTGCGTTTCAAAATGGAATTTGTACTGCTTCTTGCTAGTGGAAAATGGGGTAGGTTCTGTTCTTAATAAGGAAGCTGGATATTCCGCTAAGGAGGAGATATGAATTCTCATAGACATCCTGACTGCATCTATATTAGAAAATTAAATGTACCCAGGACCATTCTCTGGCATGCCAATTGGCATGCAACAGCCTGTGTTCGTGCTGTTAGACTCTCCCTCTAAAATAAGGTGGCCGGAGGCAGAGWGCCTAATGGGCTCAGTTCCTGGCCTGTGCTGATTCCCAGGTTGTGCCTAGGAAGTATTTGGGAGAGAGGTCTCTGGTACAGACTTGCAAGTGTGACCAGGAGCCTTTCACAGTATAGTTGATTGTGATTAGTTGCCTGAGAAYGTTCCCTCAAACTGTTTAACTGACAAGTGTAGATGTTACTCAGTTTCACACTTAGGGCTGAGAAGTATGCCCTGCTTTGATGCTACATGGCATCTCGCCCTCAGGCAATTTCTTGRAATATCTTAAAAGCTTTACACATTCACCCTGTTGGTACTTTCTTACCTTAAACAATAATCAGTCTCTATTCATTGAGCACAATTATTTCTGCAGAATCTGTTCTCATCTAATTCTGCTTCCACCTGAGCCCATGTATATGCAACTATAAAACAAAACCCCAACTTTTCTAAGTGCAAATGGAGGAGCACAAGTGAATCTGACAGTGCGAGCGGGATACTGTTGCTTTGGTTTTGACTGAGTGATTTTCCTGTTTGCASAGCCCTAGTGTAGGGTATACCTTGTGTTTCAGTCATTCTGCTTCGGAACTGTGACACAGTTGAGGCCCTGGTAGCCAAGCACATCCCCTGTTCTTGCTATCCGGCAGGCTGCACTAGAAAATAACTGGAAATTAAAAAAAAAAAAAAACAGGGAAGGGGGTGGGGAGACACTCCTAACTGCATGCAAAGAAATTCAGGCAGGATGAGACCTGCAGAGATCTCACTGAGGCCAGCCTCCTTCCCGAAGACATGGTCAGCCTCACCTAGATGATCTTCTGCAGATGTTTGCCTGGCCTGTACCTGACACAGAGAAGGCCCTTCTGTGCTGGTCCATGGTGTTTACACTGTGTGTTAAGTTTACTTCCCTTTGCATATATGCTAAAAGGATAATTTGGTCCTAAATTAATTACAACCTGAAAGGGGAGTAACTAAAGGTCAAAACAAATACGTACTTTCTGAGCATTGTTAGCTTCCAAATGGCTTTGACTTCTCTAAATTCATTGAGATAGATAGCCTCAGAAAAATGTGCATGCAAATAAGGACTGGTCTGAAAGCACCACCAAGCTTTCCTTACAAAGCATTGGGATTTTGGATGTAATACTGGAATCAAAACTATTAYAAGCATGTGTAACTGTATTACTGCTTCTAGTCCTGTAGAAACCATGGACCACCCAGCACGGGCAGGAAGTGGATCACCACTAGAATTCTTCTATAACTTCAAGGTGAATCTATATGCCAGCAGTTGCTTTGCTGTGCTCCCCAGGGACTGGAACATTATTTAAGTTCAGTCAGACTGGGAAATAAGAGTGCATATCTAGAAGTAAACTTCCACTTGAAATCTTTTCTGACACTGTAATTCATGGATCTTGACAGCTCTAACTGCAATAATTTAAGGTGTTAATGCTGCCAACCACCCCAAAAACTGGGTTAGAAGCAAGTCCCTCTGAARCGATCACTAGGGACAGGTGAACCTATCAATGGGCTTTCATTTTTTAGTTCTTGTATACACAAGCATCCCATATGATCTTCCGTTGAACATAGTCCTTCTAATGACGCCATCTTCTCCTTTGTCTCACTCCTCTGACAGAGGTTGTGAGACTTCAGTAGGAGTGACAGGACAAGACTTCTGAGTAGTGAAGGCCTGTTTGATGATGGYAAATGTTCTGGACAATAGAACTTGCTGGCTGTGGAATTTCTGCTGTGGAGGTGATTTCCTCCAGCAGATGAGTGGGCAGATGGCTTAGTGTGGGGGTCATGTCTTAGGTGACTATAGCAAAGACCACCAGAACTTGGGGTCTGGAATGCTGAGGTCCACCAYTTGGAAAGTCTGATGAAACTTTTTATGTCAGGGCATCAGTCTTTAAGGTCTGTTTCATCAATGAGTAAGGTTAAAAACTCTGTTGTTATCATATTTATGTATTATTCAATATTTAGAGACAGGATACGTACTTGGACATGTGAAAACCATGTAGATTTGCAAGAAAGCAAAAGTATAATTCAAGAGCCAAATACATCTTGCAGGTAAGTGAACAAAATCATCACTGGAGCCAGTAAGGGGAGGGGGCCTTTCGATTAATTTCCCCTAGAGAGAGAAGTTGTACAGTCATTATTGCAGCATTCATGGACAGTGAAATATATATTTAAAATATTTCAGGAGCACATCCTGCTCTCTCTTCACTCTGTAATTATGGATTAATCCTACCGAAGTCAACTTCTGTTCCATTCCAGGAATCCTACTCAGATAGGCTCGAGGGCTGCAGTCATATTCTTTGTTTTCCTTGAGTCTTGACAGACCGAATTAAATAGAGATCTCTCTTACAGTGATAGCATGCTGACGGCATGTGCTGTGGGGAGAAGAGAGTGTGGAARCAATATTGCTTGTTGCCCGAACTCAGCTTGCAAAATGGCAGCATAGCATGTCTTGTTCGTCTGCCCTAGTTTCTCAGGCAAAGCAGGTGATGCTGGGAAGGTGTGTGAAGGGTCCAAATCTGGAAGAGAAAATAATCGGAGACTGATGGCTGGAACAAAATGCTCAAACCAAAATGCTTCCTCCCTGGGGAAGCTCTCCCACAGTCAGATGTAGTGTTGTTTAGCTGTCTGGTTTTAATTCTAGGACTGCAAAAAAAGCAGGGCTCTTAAGGCCCTGCCTGGGACTTTTTTTGTCTGCTGTTGGGTAACGAACCCAAACATAGAGCAATCAGGCCTGAATAAGAATCTCATGTACCATCCACTTCTCATCCCTGAAACCATACTATTCCCTTGTCTGATTTTCTAATTGAATTGTCATGGGTGTAAAATAAAAGTGTAAAATTTGCTCCTGTTATTTGCATAGAGCTCAGAGGCAGGAGCCAATGTAGCATACTTTGAATTTGTTTTCCTTTTTAGAAGGGGCTTGCATTTTGGATTTTTTTTTTTTCCCGGGCTAATGTACATCTGATGTCAGGCTTCCCAGATGAGAATGGTTAGACTGGCGTTGACATTTTTAGAAATATGTGCGAATGGAAAAATATCCTGGGAGTGCTGCCAATGGCTGATTCTGTAAAGTTTTAGTCTCTGTTGAATAGGAAACATGAGCCAGGTACCCTGACTGAAAAGAAGCCTTACTCATGAAGTGTCTCTACTCAGGTGTATGGCATGCATGCCTTCTCAATTTAAGGAAAGGGCAGGAGTGAATTCCAGCAGGGTGTGACTCATTCAGGYTATATTCAATTCCCCTTTCTGACCAGATGATAAACAGCCAATTAGCATCTTTCCCAAAGGGAGGAACAACTACAGCAAAAGATCCTGGCAAAAAATGGATTTTCCAAGGTTTAACTGGGAGGGTAACAAACAAAGTGGTTCAGACAAATCTCCTGCCTGATCCGTGGCTGTTCCTTCCAGTTTGGTGCTGACGTGTCTGGGACAAAACGGCATAGAGCTGAGCTGATTTGCAGTGAATCAAGCCTGCAGCTTTCCATTTCACAGCGAGATGGTAGAATTTGGAGGAYGAGTGCAGCTGATTAATGGTGCTATGAATGTCAGTAATTTTTATAGGCTTTGCAGCGTGCTCATTTTAACTGCCTCATCAGAGCAAACGTCTCGTTAACAGATAGTAGGCTTTCACACAGCGCAAGTCAAATGCTGCTCTCCTTTGAGGAGAAGCAGACCGCCCTAAGTGAACAGGGGGTTGTACAGGGGTTAAATCAGTGCAGGACGTGCTCTAAGGGTGCAGTATCGGTGCTCGCTGAGAACAGATTGGCTGTGTCTATATCCAGGGCTACAGCCGGCTCCCGCTGAGTTGCTGGCTCTGTTGAGTTTGGATCTCAGTAGGAGCCTGGAGCCAGGAGCTGGTGCTTTTCCCTGAGGCAAAACAGTGGTCAGTGAGCGGCAGGGCCTTGCAGTTCCAGCTGAGCTCGGTGCTGAGCCCGGTCTGTTGACTGGCAGCGTCTTGCCCCTGTGAGAAGCAGAACCTGCTGAGTTGCCCCACGGGCGGGTGCTCAGCAGAAGCAGCAGCTCTCCTCGTGCTTCGGTGGGCGTACCGCATGCAGCCATCCCTCTGCTCTCCCCCGAGGAACGGCAGGATGCTCGTTTGCAGCGTCGGCTTGCACGCCATCGTCCTCCCGACACTMTCTCTCTTTTGCAGAGTCAGCAGTCTCTTTCTCATCATCATCATCATCATCTCTCTTCTGTTTGCCTTGCGCTCGCTTGTGTTGAGAAGGCTGAGTGGATGTGGCYGTGCCTGGTGCCGCACACACCAGCCCATGTGCTCTGGAGCTCATACTGTGGCCTTGGCTCCCCGGGACAGCTCGGGTTGTGGATGGCTCCCCACACAGGGACACTGTGGCTTAGTGGTGGCCTTACCAGGAAGTTTAGATACAGCTATTTTCACACATTGTTTGCTGGTGGGATTGCTCTGTAACTGCTGCGTGGAGCACCACAGAAATAGGTTATATCAGCTTTATAGAAAACGGTATGTTGAACTGAACTGGATTCACTCTGATTCGTTCTGGAGAAGGGTTTGGTGTTTTCCAAGGGAAACAGAGTTTTTTTTAGTCACTCTTTTTTTCATCAGTAACTTTTGAGCTTGTTGGTATTTTCAACCAAATTTGGCAAAAGGACACCAGCCTTGAAGAAAATAATTGKTTTTTACAACTTTTGTAAAGGTAGCCGACTGCATGGGGGTGAGAAAGACCTGAATTAATACTGCTTCTCTTAGGGAAGAGCTGTGGCATTAGCTTTCCTAAATGGTTCTTCTATCAAAACAGGAAAGACATGGTGAATGAAATACACTATCAACACAGGTATCTTCACAGACTTCTTCTCTGAAGTGTAGCAAATACTAATTAGATGGGATTTATAGAATAACAGCAAGAAGCAGAGTTGTGCTTAGAAATAAAGCAAAGTGGCTTGCATATTGAGACAGAGTTCCTTCCTTCCTTCTAGCAGTACTTSCAGAACATYTTTCAGACTTCTTAGCTTGTTCTAAAGCCTGTTGTAATTTGGGGGGGGGGGGGGGGGGGGGGGGGGGGGGGGGGAGCGGGGCAGGGAGAGAAAGCCCTCTTGATTTCAGTGAGTTTGGGGTCAGGTTTGTCATGGTCCATCTCATGCCATCCTGGTGTTTTACAAGTTGAGGAAACAAAACCTTGAAATTAAAGCTTGTATGCTTTTCTGCTGCATTGCAGTGGGGAGCTTGGAGGGGTAGGAGGAAGGGACGGAAGAGTTTACAAGACGACTGGATCTTTACTATTGGACTTTAAATAGACTGGGTTTAAGTAGATTGGCTTGCACGCCYCTTAGCAGCCCTGCACGGCAGCAGYACTAGCTGTAGCTCCTTTACTTCCTGGAGCTGAGTAATAGCTCATCCTATTTGCTTTTCTAAGCATAAGGCACTCTGCAAAGAGTTGGTTGATTCYTCCCTACTCACTAACCAACTATTCATACATATTATGCCCACAGGTGGCATTTGCGATAGGACTTTCTGGCCTGATTTGAGAATTGACAGGAAGAAAAGCAAAGCATATTACTATGCCGTGTTTAAGACTGGACCTGAAAAGTGTAACTGAGCTCTAAACGACTTTCCCAAGATCACACAGTGCTGGGGTGCAGAAGAGAGGGCACATTTCCTCATGGGGAGGCTAATACCTTAATTTTAAGGACCATGTGGTCACACTTTTTGCCCACATGTTTTACAGTCATAAACTAAAATGAAACTGTAAGGTWCGCTTAGCCAAAGTAACTGTCAGTTTGCTGCTCTCTAGTAGGATAACTGTTACATGTACTTTTCTGTTATCTGCAAACATGTTTACCRCTCTAATCACTAGACTTTACCCTTCTGGTCCAGCCAATGCAATCTGTTTTATTTACTTTCTTATACTGTGTTCATCACCGATTCTGTGGATGAGACCCTTCCAATGATGCCATAAGAAATGTGGCTAATAGCCTCCCTGTATTGGTTCTCTCGGCCTCTCAAGAGAGTGTGAGCAGTGAAGCAGCTGGGGTTTTTAAAAACAAAATATAGATACATATGTATTAGCAATATGTGATTTCTGAGAAGAAAGTACATCATAGAGTTTGTTCTTTATCCTCTAAACTTTGGTCCTGTCCCAAAGGAAGTGTTATTTCCTGGTCCCTTTTAGTAGGAGGTTTTGCTGTGCTTGAGGAAGACATTCACTCGTTGTAACTATCAACTTGGAGCTCTTRGCTGATTTTTTTAATACCTTGGGCCCAAGTTCTGTTTCCTCAGGGTTCAGTTCCAGRGCCAGTTCTGTTCAATATATTTATCAGTGATCTGGATGCAGGAGTTGAATGCACCATTAGCAAGTTTGCTGACTATACTAAACTGGGAGGTGCTGTTGACTCTCTTAAGGAACAAGAGGCCTTGCAGCGGTATCTGGATAGATTGGAGCATCGGGCAATCATCCATAGCATGAAATTCAACAAGAACAAATGCTGGATTCTGCACCTGGRATGGAGTAACGCYGGTCACAAGTATAAATGGGGAGSGGAGGGCTGGAGAGCAGCCCTGCAGAAAGGGACCTGGGGGTGCGGGTYGACAGCAGGCTCAATGTGAGCCAGCAGCGTGCCCTGGCAGCCCAGAGGGCAACCCGCACCCTGGGGTGCATCARGCACGGCACARCCCGCCGATCAGAGGAGGTGATTATCCCCCTGTATACAGCGCTGGTGCGGCCTCACCTCGAGTGCTGCGTGCAGTTCTGGGCCCCGCAGTTTAAGAAGGATGTGAAGGTCCTCAAATGCATCCAGAGAAGGGCAACAAAGCTGGTGGACTTTGGGTTTGTCTAGTTTGGAGAAAAGGAGGCTGAGGGGCGACCTCATGGCTCGCTACAGCTTCCTGAGGAGGGGAAGTGGAGAGGGAGGTGCTGAGCTCTTCTCCCTGGTACCCAGYGGTAGGACGCATGGGAATGGTTGAAAGCTGCATCAGGGGAGGTTCAGACTTGACATTAAGAAGCATTTCTTTACCAAGAGGGTGGTCAAACACTGGAACAGACCTCCTAGAGAGGTGGTCGATGCCCCATCCCTGTCAGTGTTTAAGAGGCATTTGGACAATGCCCTTAACAACACGCTTTAACTTTTTGTCAGCCCTGAAATGATCAGGCAGTTGGAATAGATGATCACTGTAGAACCTTTCCAACTGAAAATATTCTATTTTCTATTTTTCTATTCTATTTTTGAAAGTTATGGATCACCCTGGAGGCAGGGCAGTTAAACTTGATTGGTTCACATGCAGACRGATCTGTGTGGGGATTAGAAGGCATTTGTTCTGCTGCCATTGTTAAGAAAGACTGCAGCATTTTGTCATCAGTATAGTGATGGATTTCTTGTGAAATCTGTTCAAAAACACTGGCAGATACTCACCAAATCGGACACTAGCAATATTTCTAGCTTTATACCATCAAAAAATGCAGTATCTCTCACAAGCCAAAGGTAACAGGAAGAGCCCCACATTTGAAATCTGATTTTTAAATTAATCTTATGATGCTGTGAAGTCTGACTCATGATTGTTGAATACTCAGCCTATCCTATTCTGTCAAAAAGCAGYGTTATTTTGAATGGTAAGAAATGCTGTAGAAGGGCTGTAGAAGAGGGGCAGAGGCCCAAATGTCCCGGCCTTGTAGCCAGTGAGGACTTCCAGGTTCTAGAAAAATCTTCAGTAAAAGCCTTGTGCATGATTTGGTTTCCCTTTATATTCTTTTACCGCTGCAAARTAAATGTAACAGTCTGCTGCAAAGCAAACAGAACATAATCTGCCATTTTCTCTTGACCATTTTGAAACAGTCTGCTAAAATAGCCAAAGAATGGCATGCAGGCAGTTTGCAAAATCATTTTGCATGAAGGGATTTCAAAAAGCTTCCCCAAAAGCTACCTACAAGTTATTAACTCACATTTGAGGACCATCTGCCTAGTGGCTTTTCAAAATAAAGCTATAAGCACACAGGCTAAAAGGAAGGAATATCTTACAAAAGCATGTTTTCCAGAAAAAAAAAAAAAGAAAAGCAAATCCCCAAATAGTTGAGCCTTACCTTTTGTTATACCCATAGGTGAAAAATCATAAGGTACTTGGGAACAGAAGTGTATCTGGGGCATTCCACAACATATGGATGTTCTGAGAATCATCTTGCAGTTTCTATTTCAGAATTTTGACCTATTTTGGTGCAGCTACATTTGTTTGGGGAAAATGTAACAGGGACATTACTATGGCTCTTCAGACTTTACAATCAGGAATTTACAGCAATTTTCCTGCTGTAGAGAAAGACCAGGCACTGGAGATAGGGTTTTTCTAAAGCTGTATGGCTTCATCTACATGGGAATGCTTGGGAAGCRTAATCTGAATGAAAAAAAAGCCACATCTGAAGTATGATGACTTGAAATGGAGCATATTCCTCTGTGAATAATCACATTTGGAATAAAGGTAGGCCTGACTCATGTGTAACTTAGTCCACTTCAGAATACTAAAGCAAATTTAATCTTTATTATTTTGAAGAAGAATGACTGTGTAGGGACTAACCAGAATAAACATGGCTTTTCCCTAGGTAGACAATCCCCATTTTTAAAAGTCATCTGAGAAGTCAAGAAAGACACTGAAAGTCATTGGAAAACAGGCATGCCATCTCTATAATTTGCTGTACACAAAGAGCACAATTTAACAAGGTGCTGAGCAATATTTTTTTTAGATGCGAAATTCCTTTTGTCATYTGTGGATGTTGAAGGCAATTGGTATCACCCGTGATGAAATACAGATGGCATTGAGAATGATCTGTGCTGCTCAATATGCAGATATATCATAGCTCTTATCAAACTTCATGGGTATTGAATGAAGAGTAACTTAATCCTATAAGGTATGAAGAAAACTTTACCGCTGTTAGCTGCAAAACACGCTGATGACTGGAACTTGGGCCAGAGAGATCCCTGCTCCACCCTTATTTGATTTAAATTGTGTTTGGACTCTGAAGGCCTGTTCCTCTACTGTAGAATTGTATGGAAATTTTGCAACTGGCTTCAGCAAATGTAGGATCAAATAGTACCGCTGCTGCTTTCGGTAAACYTTCCCATTGCTGGCTGGGTGGAGTAGCAGTCGGTCTGAGCCTTGTTCTGAACTAGTGAAGAAAATCACAGAAAGTGCATTTTGAAAAAGGGTGGGGATGGGATAATTATTATTCACTGTCAGCTCTGAGCCTAAATTATGATTCGGTCTGTTTCTGTGCTCTCTAGAAAGGCATCACATGGCACCATGTAAGGCTGGGTGTCACTGTCAGTAGATAATGCTTAACCTGGAAAAAATGGAGCTGCAGAAGGAAGAAGGAATTTGAGGCAAATGGGACTTTTGGACTTTCCTTAAGAAAACTTATCTGAGGGGTTACAAGTAATGAACTGATGTTTGAAGGCCTTGTGTAGCATCACAGCATGCCCTGCTAGTACTAAGTATTTGAAAAGATAGCTGGAATAGCAATCTATTCCATATTTTTTATTGTCTGTAGTTTATAAATCTGGATAATCTGGATATTCCCATAAATGTCCTGTCCCTTTGGAATCCAGTTAAGGTTTTGGCCTGTATGGTTGCCTGTATCACTAATTTCCATAGCTTAATTACATTTTGTGTAAAAAAGTAATTCCTTTTCCTGTTTTTACATTTCCTTCCTTATATATTAGTCACTGTGCCTGGATTTTTTTTTTTTTTCCAGAGAATAAAAAGTCCCAGTCTACCTGATTTACCAGAGAAAAAGAAAATATTTTTTTCTACCTTTCCAAAGAAAATGAAAATATTCAGTGAAAGAAGATCATTGGGCACCCTTGCTGGTCTTCTCCCACGACTACACCAGRTGTGTCACTGACAGTGGACATTCAGCCTCCTTGAAGCAGGTGCAGACTTCACAGGAACAAATTCCTAATGCATTCACTGGAAGACCGTCCTCTGAATATGAGCTAGGAGGTTTTGACCTGCTGGGATCTAGTTGGGTTGATCTGCTTGTTTCTGTAGATTTTAGGAGGCCGAGCTAGGCTGCTGAGTGCTTTAAGTTAAGAGGAACAACAGTGAATGATTAAGGACTCCACTGGGCACTGACTGTGTCCATTAGCCATTCTGAGCGCAGTAATCCTATTTCTGAGATGTTGAAGTGTTGTAGTGAAAGCAAAACTGTGTGTCTTGGCGGTGGGTGTGTGGGACTCTCCTGAAACGTTGCTTTCATCTTTTGCTCTTTTGCAATTTGTGAATAGCCTGGTTCTTTGTACAACTACCAAAGCCGTTAGCGAGACTGCCTTATCAAGCTGTCCTGCTAGTTTTGACAGCCTCTGTGAGGCTCAGAGAGGCAACACCTCCCACAGGCTCTAGCAACACCTCTTGAAGTTACATGCTGTCAGACTCAACATCGCCTTGACAGCCTGAATTTGCCTTTGCAGAYAGGCAGCTGGTATCTGCAGGACCAGGAACCTGACCTGATACTACGTTATATTAAGGGAGCCGGTGTTTTCAGCAAACTCTGTGTTTTTCTGATGTGAATGTGCTCCTGGACTACGTTCCCACTTCACAGAGAAAAAGTCTGCCCTCACAGAGCCTGTGCAGGAGCAGGAACAGAGGAAAAGCGATGCCTCAGAATGATTGCTTTCATACTGCTGAACATATTAGGGCCGATCTAATTAAACTGCATGCATGGAAATGAAAGAGCTAATCTAACCCTTACCATGTCAGTCAAAGTGTGCAAATTAGGTAGGTGCCAGYGTCTGCCTTAAAAACAGTAGTCCCAGTCCCGATGCAGTTGGAAGACACTTGGCACTGTGCCCCGTGTGACTTCACGGGGGTCGGAACTGAGCTCAGTGTTCTATTTTAGACAGAGCACAGYCCAGAGAGAGGATACTGATCTCTGTCAATAACTTAAAACTGAATCCAGTTGCCACAGCATCAGGTAATTTCTTAGGAAAGTTTGTTAGACTTTTCARTATCAATACCGGGTTTCAGAGGTATATCTGCTGAATTAGTTTTTTGATAAAACYCCTTAATAAGCAAGTCTGTCTGCTCTCCATCTGGTGCTGATCTTACTTAAAATATTAAAATACAGTGAGATTGGCAACTAATTCGTTCATGGACAGAATAAGTATAAAAGTTGCATAAATCAGTTAATACTGGTAAGTCCAAAACTTACTTGTAGTTTCTTGAAAAAACAAACTATCAACCTCTCCTCTTAGGACAGAAACTTTTTGTAAGATGGAGAAATATCTCACACACTTCTGGTGCCGAAATATCGAGTAGTGATGTTTGGTTTTTGCAGATTCCTTTCCTGTTAATCCTCGTTCCCAATATAGTACTATGCTTGTCTTGAAACTGGTTACACTTCATGTTCAAGGCAAAATTCTTGCACTTTAAAGATTCAGTTTTATCCTTAAGGCTTTAATGTTGCATCAATAGCTTTAACTGCTTTCCAGTGATGCGCTGAGCAAAGAACTAACATTCTTCTTTGTTGTTTTCAGTACCAGATAGCATTTATATCTAATGGTGGGCCTCCATTTGCCATGAAGATGCAGTTACAGGGGATGCAGTGTACGGATGTTAAGCAATTTGATCAATGCTATCTGGAAATTATAGTGATTATATATATTTTAGGATTCAGTTTACCTTCTAGGTCCCAACTCCTTCTTCTGCATCACTAAAAGAAAATCATGCTGGTTTTTTTTTTTTTTTCTAGAGTCCCTACTAAAAATCTTGTTTAAAATGARTATGGGAAATCCACTAGCAGATAAGGATGAAACTTCCCAGGTATAGGATTAAAATGGGATGAGTTCAGAAGAGAAAAGTACATGCATGGCTTTATGGCTTAACAGTGAGAAAAGACATTTTTTCAGGTAAGGATGTAAATATCCAAACTAGAAGGCTGTATTGATACACACCAACAGTCATAGCATCAGAGCTTCACTGACCTTCTCATTGAATGATGAGCAAGGGGAAGGGGGTTGGTCTTGATGTCTCAGGATATCAGAGATGAATGAAACCTCCTGAAGGCTTGAAGTAGTGAGAAAAAACTGTGGGTTGCTCTATTTGACAGCCAGTTGGCCAAAGTCCTTTACGACCCACATTAGAGTTCACTATGTGCTGTATTCTCCACCCAATAATTTCTGTTTTCTTTTCTCCCTAAGCTCCAACCATATGATTKTTCATGTGAGATGAAAGGAGGATAGCACACCTCATCAGTGTGAGAGACTCAGGTCTGTAATCAACATTAGACACTCAGGTTCAAGTTCCTCATGAGAATGCTGCCAACTTGGCATTTGAACTGGCCCTTTAAAATTCCAAGGGGATATCTGCTAAAGGGTCGGATTTCTGCCGTTGCACTATTTTTTTTCCCCACAAGCAGTCCCGTCCAGTGCCTAACATGTATCAAAGAATAGTGTAGACCAAGCTTAATTTGGTCTCCTGGCTGCTGCATCTGGGAATGTGGGAAGACACAGCAATCCTCCCTTTTAATTTATCTTTTGTGATCTTCTGCTGTACATTTGATAGTGTTCACTGTTATCTTGTGAATCCACATTGAGTGAGACCATTCTTTGCATTGTTTTAGTTAGCAACGTGCTTAGGCTGGTCCAGAAAAAAAATGTACAATTACCATCCAGGATATGTGGTCTTTCAGCCTACAGTGCCCTTGTGGCCCATCAGCCACGTACAAGCAGCTATGACAAAGAGATGTTTCAAGACCAGCCTGCTCGAGCTTGTGGGAACTGCAAGTTATTTTCTCCCAGAGGTGGCAAAGACCCCGTCTCCCATCTGACTGAGAAAACCTTTCCCAAAGAACTCTGAATTGAAACAGGCATGTTTCCATGAAAAATGTCTCTTCTGAGGACCTAACATCCTCCAAAGAAAACGGTTCGCTGAGAAAGTCCCTTGCTTTGCTCTATCCTATATACCAGTTGACTATAAGTGAGCACAATGTACAGTGCCCCTGCATCTTCCTTTCCTTGTGTTTGGAGGAGATGAGTGGGAGGAAGTGCAGAGACCCAATATCAACCTCATGTGAATGGAGAGCTCCTCTTTATAAGTGGTTTCCCGGCTGTTCTGAGCAATTGCTTTCCTGGCCTTTTGTGTCTCTCAGATGACAAGACAAAGCTGAAAAGTAAGATATTGTAAGAGTCCCTCTTAATTCGTACAGTCAGCTTAGAACAGCTGCAGACAAATACAGGTTCAAGACAAGAGACTGCAGCTCAAGACAAACATTACTCTAAAGGGCTGCTGATACGAGTTTGACAAGCAAAAACTTGTTTAAGTCAGTAGTACCAACGAGCCTGTCTGTTGAACAGAAAGCTCACAGCTGCTCACAGCAGGACGCTGCTGCTTTAACAAGATTTTCTCTGGCTGCTCCAATTCCCTTTAGCTTTTTCTTTTTTTTCTTTTTTTTTTTTTTTTTGTTTGGTTTTGGTGGGGTTTTTTTTTTGTAATCATCTTTCAAACCACAGCAGCATTTGTTGTCCTGAGGTGCTGACTCTAGTGGAAGAGATTCTAGTGGAAGCTTCTACTTAAGTTTGCACAGGCTTCATTTCAGGTCACTAATCACATCCTCCTCAGGCTCTTGCATTGATTGTCCTCCAGCTGGAGGAATCGTCTGAGAGAAATGACATGACTGGTGTGTTGAGGTCACATTTCTAGATTGAGGGTGGACTGAGGGAAGCTTCTGCCCTTTGGATTCAGGGAAGACCTGACATTTGAATGTGGCGTGGATGTGCAGGCTTTCGGTCTTCCATCTCTATCATGCACATCTGCAGTTATATTGGGAATGGAGAAGRAGAGAGAGCAGAGGATGTGATGGGTCACTTGAGCTGGCATCTGGATGCTGAGAAGCAAAGTGTCTCTGCTGGATTAGGCTACTTTACCAACAAAAGATTCATTGACTGKTCTCTGAGTCACCATCAGAAATCCATGGGAAGGACTTGAGTTGAGGTGACAGGATAGGAAGTTTGCCCCAAGGCAAATTTGGAGAACAAAACAGTCAGAGAAATAAAACATGCTTTATGTTTTCCAGTGTTACCTGTATAACCAGATTTGACAGAGCGGAAAAGCAGGAGGCCAGGGGATCTAAAAACATGAGATGAAGTGCTAGTTGAGATCCTTTGGTCCATTTTTCTGTGAAAGCTGGGATAGCACAATGGAGCACAAATGATCCTTCTGCTAACCTTACTCCAGAACCAAGCTGACTCCTACCTACCATGTCAGCAAAAAGGCAGATTACTTTGGCTAGATACACACTAAGGTCCTTGGAAAGCTCATTGCTCCAGTACCTACATGACAGGAATCTTGCTACTGAGTGGAATTCTCATCCCTGAGTTAGGATTTTATTCCCCTTTCCCGACATAAATGCCAGATATTCTGTTGTCAAGGTTTCTTTGACTCCTTCCAATGAAGTTCATTTTTAAARTGGCAGGCAAAAAAGGAGAAAACATGAACTTCTAGCCTGAGATTTACTAGTTATTTTCCAGTAAGAATATTTTTTGAAGGATGATACAGTGTCCAATTGCTGATACAAATGGCATTGAAGTACTCCCTCTAGCCTAGGGGATATTTGCTTGTTCAYCTAAAGAGCGAACCCTCTGTGATCTTGACTTCTGACTGGTTAGAAAATGCCCTCAGGAAGATGGAGATGAAAGTTCAGATACAGGCAGACAAAGGAGGGGATTGGGATTCTTGAGCAAGGGCTCTTAACACTCAACTAGGAGGTAAGAGAAAATAATTATGCTTCCTCTGATCACCTTAATTTCTGGGATGTGGCAGAACTTAGGTTCCTAACTAGTGAAGACCATGTTACTTCTGGATTTAAACAGAGGCCAGAGCCTAGGCGCTTGGGAAACTGAGTCCACAAAGAGGTATGAGTGCAGGATTACACAGCAGCAGACTGAACTGGGATTTTGATCTTCTACATTTTGGATCACAGTAGCTATGCATGCAATTAGTAAGGATTTAAGCACCTAATTCCTCTTGTGACCTGCCCTTCCCATCCCACATCAAGTAACTGTGGTTTGGCCTCATGGAGCATAGATCCTTGATGGTCTGTCTAGTGTGGCATTGAAGACCATATCCCTGAGGTGATAAAGTTAATGAAGAAATGTGTAAGGAACAGCTCTTTTACTGATGTTGAATTTCATTAACCTGTCTCACAAGAGCCCTTTATCACCTCACAGGATGAGTCCTGTAATTTTTCTGAAGGCTTGTGCAGTGTCAGCTTTCCATGTGACTGTAACTTGGAACACTTTTGCCACCTTATATCCAGCAACATCACCRAGGCTATAAAATGGAAGAACTGCAACCCTCACAAATACTGAAGGCAGTTTGCTAAAGAAGCTGCAATAGTCAGAGCAGTTATGTGATAAATCAGTAAGTGATGTTGTCTCTCTTTGTTTTTAAGAGYGACCTGGGACTCATGCAGTAGCTCTGTTCTCCAGATGGCTTTCCACAGCATCGTCTTCCGTAACACACCAGTGAGCCACAAGACTAAGACAGAAATTCCAGTGTGGGGAGAGTGTGAGTCATGAGATGGTGAGTGAAAGAAACAGCAGGATAAAAATAACAGAGCACAGTATGATGCAGAATATTAATCTCTCACCCTGTGTTATCCTAGCTTGTATTACATATACCACTATGTTATACCGTAGATGCTCTACTACTCAAAAAAGATCTCTCTATGCTATTCTGAAAGATTATGGCTCAGGATGCCAGATTGCAGGGACTTCTAATACTTGTGCCTTTAAGTTGGCTGAAAATTCTTAATCAAGAAGTTCTTGCAATAGAAAACATATAATCAAAGAGTATCAAAATGCCACTTCTGCAACATTAACATTTTTTRTATTTTATATGAAAACATCAAGTTCAGTTCATTTAACATCAATTGAATAAATATATTTATTCAAAAATTAAAATTATATCACTTTTAAAGTCCCTCTCTTTTTCCAACCTTCCTTTTTTTCTTCTTTCAGGAGAAGAAAAGGAAGAAGAAAAGTATAAAAATGCCGTGAAAAACTGATAAAAATTTCAACTCTGACTAGCTAACATGAATCAGTAGAAAAAAAGTAGAAAAAGTAGAATCAGTAAAATCAGAAGAAATGCCAGGTATTTTATTTTGAAATGTGAATCCCTATTTTTCTACTCAAATCTGCCATTCTGTCCTGTCTGAGCTTCATTCTGAAATCACTCACAACAAAATCAGGAGCCCTTCTAGGGAGCTACTGTTTTCAGCTCAGCTAGTTTRAAGTATTTGAGTAAAGCATCTAACCCAGTCACCTTGACATCTCCTATAATTGCTGGAGCAAGACAGTGATCTTCAGAGAGCTATTTGGAGCCTAGGAAGCCTATTACCATGTTATTTTTCAATTCAGTCAGGAATCTGGGCATCATAAAGACGGCAGGAGCTTTTCCTTTAACTTCAAAGGGTGCCAGCTCTGGCACTGGGTCTTCACTGCAGATTAACRCATAGACAGCTCTTTTGATAGAAACTGTGTCTTTGTTATTTGGGGGCGGGGAGAAATGTTTGTTTTATTTCACACCGATTCGGTTCAAAATCTTTCAGATGGATTTCACTTTGCGGTGTTTTTTTTCGTGTAAAAGTCACCTTCGGGCTTTGTCAGGACTGTGGGCAACTGCCAAAACTGGGGAAGATGCAAACAAATGACAGGGCACCCTTCCCTGACAAGCGGTGAGGTGGCGGCGTGGTCCCCGTGCTGCAGCACTCGGAATGTGAATGACCAGTCTTTGTAGGGCTCTCCCTCCTCTTTGCCCTTTCGGGGCTGCCTGAKGAGGTGAAGCATTTGCACACACACTGAAAAAAGATGCCGTTTAATCATGATCGATTTAAGGGCGCTTGGTTTAAGGCAGGCGTGTGTCTGAAGTAGTATGGTTTAGGTACGCAGTTATGGTCAGAATACTCCTTGCTCACTTTCAGACCCTGTTGAAACCAATTTCTTTGATCCCATTAAGTTGAAACTACTTTGAAAAATCCCTTTTTTTCTTCTTCATTTTTTTCTATTTTGTCTTACAGAGGCTGCCTGGGAAGCTACTTGGGAATATCTTTTCTGTTTTTTAAACACTGTTCTTAACCAATCTTCTGTTACCTTTTACATTTATATTTCCATCTCTTTAACTTATTCTTGTATATCAAGTCTTTTTATTTTCCAATATGTAAAGAAAAAAACACTTATTTTTGAAGTTATATGAAAATGGAAGTCATTATAATCATGATTTTATGTCCTTGGAACACATGTTATTTACTATTCAATAGCCACTGTTTTTATTAGGACATTGTTTGAAKGTAACTTTAAGCCCAATAAAGTTCCAGGGCTAATCTCCTGGGAGAGGATATTTATGGTCCATATTTTCAGAGAGGGAGATTGGAAGTAGAAAAAGGCTTAAGTATTTAGGCCTCGGTTCAACTCTGAAGTCAGGGGAAATCTGTCCGTTGCAAATAGTCATTTGACCAGTTGAAGAAGTCAGCTGCAGGTGCAAATGCGCAGCTTGAAGGGGTAGTTGCATTCAGTTGCGTTCAGTGTACTCACTGCAAGCAGAAACGTAGGCCTTGGGTTGTGTATACTGCTGCAGGGGAACTGACCTATTTTTCTGGAGAGAAAAAAACCTACCATAAAAATCTAATTTGCAAGAACTGTAAGAGCGGAAACAACACTGTTTTKCTCTAGGGTATTTGGTTATGCAAAAAAATGGATGAAGAAGACATTTCCAGCAGGAAAACCACTGATGGTGCTTGGTGTCACTCAATTAATATTAAYGCCCTTGAAAGGAAAGTGAAATCATGGTGCATCTTTCACTTGGTTCTAAGCCATAATTCTGTATCCAGTGTGGAGCCTAACAATTTGGTCTCGATATTTACTATAGCTTTCTGCATTACAGAAGTCTGATTGCTTTCCTTCTGCAGATATTGATCATTAGGAAGACACTGCTGCAGAGACTGAAACCAAACCCATTTATTCCTTGTTCTCAAGTCACCTTGGGTTAGAAGTTGCYGAAAAATTTTGTCCTGGATAAATAACTGATGTCCCCATCCAGCGTATGTTCTCAGTGAGTTGGATTTCTTCATTCAAATTGTTGAAAATCTGTTCTGCTTGGAGGTTTCTCTCATAGAGGAATTGTTCAGCACCACGACAGGAGTGTGCAGGGGTCCCAAAAAAGTTTAAATGCTTTGAACTAACTCCCAGGCACAAGAAGACTTTACTACTTGAGATTTTGTTTGGAAATAAATGAGTTCTTGTCATAGATTGGGCATCTTCTACCATGGTTCTTACATATCAAAATTTCTCATCATTCTGGAAGAAGATTCAAGTATTTGTTCTTTTTCTTTTATTGGCATTCATCTTTATTTATTTTGTATTCTTGAGATGTGTTGCATCTCTGGAGTTTGTATTTCTACTTTTAGCACGAAAACGCTGTACATACATCTGAAGATTAGTCTAATTTTTCGTGTGACTTTGATGTGAACATTTTTCTGTTTATGTTTATATTGCTATTTCAAAAATGTGCATTACCTGTATTCTTTATGCCTTTTTTCCATCTATAACTCAATAAAATTATGTCCCCATTCTGCAGAACCATATCACATGTTCATAACAGTAATAACAGTTTTTGAATAATAATGACTGATACTTGTAAATGGGTTAGTCTATATCTGTATTTATATCTATATCTAATCTATATCTATCTGTCACAGCCTGAAATTCTTTTGATGTAGGATTTGAGATGGTGAAAAAATTACCAGTGAGTGGTAAGCTCAGCTCCGGAATAATTCTTCATAAGGCTATTTGGACTTGAAAAGTAGGTTTTTCTGTTCCCAAAAGGTGTATGTTCTTTATTTCAATTCTCACCATGGCTAAGTTTAGAACTGGTATTAGCCATGTAAGTCAATGGAGTGTTACCCATTTCATCAGGCTGCATGTGTCTTTTATGTCACTACAGCTCAGGGATAAATAAATGACTGCAATATGTCCTTTGTCACAGAATATGCAAGTTTCTAAGGAGTGCTAGCTTAACCTTTCAGAGCTCCCAGTCGTTGTACGATTAAGAAGGACTATAGCCCAGGAGATCTGCCACTGGCCTGGAACAGCAAAGCCTTGGGTTATGTTGAATGGCCTAGCATGAGTTTTCTTTGTGAGAGCAGGTATATTAGATGGGTACCAAGCATATGGCTCTCATTGGAAGTTAACAAATACTAATTGGAGTACAGTATCTAAAATTCCTGTGAGAATCCACATCCTGCTGACTTCTTCATGGACCCTACGTTTGAGGCAGAGCACAGACAAAACCAATGTCTTCTGATGAATGGCTGTTCGGTGAATGAACCTAGTGAGCACCAAAGCAGCAGATTCAAGGGATGGAGGTTGTTTTGCTCCACCATTTCAAGTTAATGCAAAAAGAGAAGGCTCTGAGAAGTTTGTGTGAGGACAGTACTTTCCTGTGCTACTTTTTGAACTGAATGCTGTAGGACCTGGCTCTGCCTTTTCAGAGCCTTTAAGGCAGATTCTCAGCTGGCATGAACTAGCCTAATTTCTTTGACATTAGTGGAGCTCTTCTGATTTATACCCACTGAAAACCTGAGAGCTTAGCTGCATTTAAATGAAACTTGTTTATATGAAGCACAACCTTTTTAAAGGAATTTGTTATTTTTTTTATCCTCTCTAGTAAGGAGAAGAAAAGAGTAACTTGACCTGGGGCATCTGTGGGCTGATGCAAGCCTTAGGCCTTTAACTGGTGGACCTTCACCCTTGTCATGTGGATATTCAAGTTCTTTACAACTCCCTTGTTTTTCTGTGCTTCTCTTTTKTAGTGGGTAGATCTAGTAGGGTGCTCAATTCTGCGCTTAAGTGTAGCCCCATCTGACATGAACGGGTTGCACACATGCACAAATGGATGCAGGACGGAGGCTTTAATGAGTAAATTTTTGAGTGCCTGGAAATAGGCTTTGATCTTAGAGTGAACTTATCAAACTTCTGTGGGCTATGAGCATTCATAGACATTAAAATCCCTCAGAGTGAGGACATGAAACCATCCAATGTCTCTTCTGCTTTGTGGAGATTCAGCTTTTCTTGGCATATTTGTTAGAAGATATTCACTGCCAGGAGAAACTTGAGGTCATTGTACATGTTGTGGTTTAACCCAGCAGTCGGCCAAACACCACACAGCCACTCACTCACTCCTCCCTCGCCCTGCAGTGGGATGGGGGAGAGAATTGGGAAAAAAAAGTAAAATTTGTGGATTGAGATAAAGACAGTTTAATAGACCAGGAAAGGAAGGGAAATAATAATAATAATAATAATAATAATAATAATAATAATAATAATAATGGAAGAATATACAAAATAAGTGATGCACAATACAATTGCTCACCATCCGCTGACCGATGCCAGCCAGTTCCTGAGCAGTGATCGCTGTTCCCCAGCCAACTCCCCCCAGTTTATATACTAAGCATGACATCATATGGTATGGAACACCCTGTTGGCCAGCTGAGTTATCTGTCCTGGCTACGCTCCCTCCCAGCTTCTTGTGCACCTGGCAGAGCRTGGGAAGCTGAAAAGTCCTTGACTAGTGTAAACACTACTTAGCAACAGCTAAAACATCRGTGTGTTATCAACATTCTTCTCATACTAAATCCAAAACACAGCACTATACCAGTGCTGGGAAGAAAATTAACTCTATCCCAGCCTAAACCAGGACAGTACAATAGTAGCTTTTTACTGCTGTAATATTCCTTTGGATCTCTAAAATTTAGTGAAGTTAATGGGAAAATTTCTAACAGTTTCAATGTGTTGGGAATGTATCCTTGCTGCAAGTAAGACTCCATCAGATACAGTTATTTACAAAGCACTCAAAGAGGGAAAGACATTTCTCATCCTTGTCCATTTAATGCTGTATGCCAAGCCTGTGTTCAGGATTTTAAACCGTATAAATTGAAAAGTGCCCCATTTAAATAGAATGAAGTCYGAACCAATTCAGTCTGCTACTCTGTGGGATATTTGCCACAGGGAAAGGGCAGTAGGACCTCCAATGAGATGTCTGAGGATTGTGAGAGATGACAGTGGTCATGATGACAGGTGACTAGTCTGACCCTATAGACTTACCTGCACCAAGACATATCTTTCTCCCTGCACTGTTGACTGCAGTCGTATTTTYTCCTGTACCGAAAAATGACAGCTTCTGATTCCCGTTCCACCTTGGAGATATAGAATACAGATCTAGACATCTCCAATCAGTAACAAGATATATTCACGTAAACAAACAGCTGGGTCTGKCTTATAATTAGGGTTACTCGTTACAGGACATCTTTCATTTAGGTGAACTACTGCTGGTGTTTTGCCAAAAGCATGTTCATTAATTTCTTTTTAACTTTTCCTTGTCATTATTAGAGGATAGAAAACAAGTTTTGACCTCCTGGAGGAACTTGCTTGGTTTCACAAATTGCTTTTATTAGGTATGGCCAATGGCCTTTCTCTTTATTACCTCTCTTGCTCCATTCTTCTGATAAATGCTGTCAGGACAGTTATGACTTACAGTGTCTGCTGTTCGCTGTTCTCACAATCCAAAGATAACGCTTCTCTTTACAATTTAGTTACTACTGTAACTTTTGCAGAATTCTGACAAATGTGTGGAATTGCACCATATGCACASTACAAAAAAACCAGGACTTTGTATCTACTTCTTGTTATGGTAAAGCCATCAGAGCACAGCCTGGACAGAAATCTTGAAAAAGAAACAGTTATCATAGGGTCCAGCCCTATTTCAGGAAGTCTCCTAAAATTGCTTGAYGGGGGCCAGGAGGATATGTTCTGATTCTAACATTCCTCCTTAAGTATCTGCCATAGGATGAGTAGAKTTTGTTTTGCTCTAGTACAGAATTTCTTATTCAAGGAAGAAACTGGTAAGGGGGYTCAAGCAAAGGATAACCACAAAATGGTAACAGTTTGAAGAATTATAATCTTAGCTATGTGGGCTGCTCTAATAGGAGCTGTACATCTAGATGGATCAATATTTCCATGGTAGACTTGAAAGCCTGCGATGTTGCATGCCAGGATCAAAGCACATAGGTAGCTGAACAGGGTTTACTCATTCTTTGAGAATTAGGAGGTTCTGAGGATGATTTCCGCTTTGGGCTGGGATGAAAAGCTAAAACAGCAAATATGTTCCTGGTTTCAAAAGCTTGTATTTCAGACTAGGCTAATCAAATCACTTTGATGCTATTTATCAGCTTTTAATTGACAATAAAAAAATCAATTTGGATGAAAATATCTTCAACCTGAAAAAGGGAGTTTGCTTAGAATTTGACTCTGTCCCCCTTACCAGCTCCTAGCCCTGTGCGTGGGCTTTGTGCCTATAATTACAGGAAAAAAGTCCAGGGTAGGCAGGAAACACAACAGAAAAGTCTCCTAATAATAAGAAAGGTGATAGACTGAAATCCACAGGGGTGAATGTGGTGCAAAGACCACATACGATAGGATGTTTAATCATAGGATTCGGATCCATAGACTTGTGAGTGTGTTTGCAGGGAAGAAACCTTGCAGAGCACGTGCCTGCAATATGCCCAGCTGAATCAGCTGCCAGCATTCTACTGAACACTAAGTTCATTTATTATTACTGCTAGGTTTTTAGGAGGCAAGATGAGCAAAATCAACATCAATATCTCCAACAGATGGGACTAGAGAAGGGCAGCTGCAGGCATACAGTGCACTACATAAGGCATGCAAACACACGTGGAATCCTCTGCCCCCAGAGCTCTGGCATTTCTGTTACACAGGCAGTAGGAAAATACAATTATCTGAACTAACTGTCACTCCACAAATTCCTTCACTTTGTGCTGCCCAGTCCGAAAATTAGGGAAGACTCAGGGAACACTCGGCACAGAGGTGCTATTTGTCACGTGGCAGCAAGGGCAGCGGTGAAAGAGCATATTACTGCCTATGTGAGATGAGCAAGGGCATTCCTGTGAGCCTCCTGCCTTTTCTTTTTTGTTCTTGGTATCTCGTTTTATTTTTTTACCTTTGGGGCTGAAAAGCTGGTAAATAAGATTACAGCACAGGCATGCAGAAAATAAAATACAGCGGAAACGTGTAAACAAGATTACTAGGCCAAAACAGTGCCTCTCAGCACATWAACTGCACTGTGGGGTCCATACAGCTGGGGCAGACCTTGAGGCATTTTTGCCTGGGTACAGCAGATGTGGGCAAAAATACTAATGCAGCACTCCTGAGGGAGCTGCTCTCATCCCTGTTCATTGAGTGTAGACAAACTGAGGGTGGGAAAGAAGCATATAAGGAGTTTGATTTGTTTGGTTTATTTTTTTATTATTCTTTCCCTGCACCCCAACCCCCTTGAAATCATGTTGGATTTCCACAACTTCAAAAGGATCTCAGCTGTCATTTCGCTGTGTCTTGTGCACGTACCCACACACACTTTCTAGCTCTGTAGGCCACAAAGGTAGGACATTAGGAGTCACCTTAGGACGTGAATCCGATAATGACCAAACGTGTTTTGTTGATGATAGGGAGGGGATACTTTTGGGTGGGTGGTTTGTTGTTGATTTAAAATGCTTGAGGTTGATGATACAGCCCCTGTCTGCCCAGTCTAGTAACCTGTGCTTAGTATGGTCTGAAGTGCCGTGAACTCTTATCTTCCAGAGCTGCTCTACAYGAGGAAGGGGTCACAGGAGAATAAAATTAGCTTGTGTTTAAAAAAACAAAACCACATCATGACAAACCCTCCACCTTTCTGCTTGCTGGCAGAATCTCTGCTCCCTCCCACGCAGCCCCAGCTGGAGAGCCTTTACTTGCAGCAAAAGCTACTCTGCTTGTGCCAGTCTCTTTCTACTCACTGCTCCTTCTCCCTTCCTCCCTCGTAGGTAGCAGCAGCAGCAACTGCAGCCACAGCAGCCCTCTTTTCTGGCCCCAGAGGGTGCCCCATTTACGTAATTTGCAGAAGGTAAAGGAGGAAAATATTTATTTGGTACTAGATGGGGTGAGGATGATCTTCCTAGCTGCAGAGATTAACAACTCCAGTTCTGCAGTGAGCATCCTACTTCMCTTTCAGGTTGGAATGAAGTCTTTCGCCCGGGCCCTGAACCTGTCTCACCCATAAAGTCAAGGCAGAGGAGCTCTGTGCCCCTGGGTTTAAAAATGCCTTTCAAGCTATAGTTGAACCTGGTGTTTTGATCAAGCTGTGTTARTGGGTTGTGAGGATGATGGACATGTGGGTTTTTTGCATGTGATGATTGGCAAAATCTGGTCTACTTTGGCAGCGAAAGGATCAGTGCTGCTGCAGAGGAATCCTCTAGTGAGAATGACCCCTTWTTCCCCTCTCTGTCAACCAGGGGAAGGAGAGATTGAGTATCTTATTGAACTATGCTGAGTCCTGGCTGAGCCGAGGACCCTTAGTTTCTACCCATATTGAGTAAAGCTTAAAGTAGCTTTTGGGAGGAAGAAAAGGGGGTAGAAGGCAGGAATTAATTTTCCTCTGGTAACCYTGGGGTCTGCCCCATTCCTGCCCATCAGTGAAATGCACGCTAGTGTGGAAGTCAGAAAGAGATGTGTGCTCCACCAGTCAATGACGTGTGAGTGGCTGCTTCCTTTCTCGCTTAGGAAGCACAGCGGAGCGCTCRCTTTCGTGCCACAAGCAAGCCTCCGGTCTGAACAGTGACTCCGAAGCTCCGGTGAGGCTGCTAGAGAAGAAGTGTCAAGGAGTGAGGAATGAGCTGAGCAGCCTTTGGGAACTGAAAGGGTGGCAGCAGCTTCAGTGCTATTTATATGTAGCTAAGATCTGTTTTATAAATGGATCACAGCTATCATTCCTCAGCTGCATAGAGGTTACAGACCTCTGGGAAGGATAACCAGTGATTGGGATTAACTTAAACAAGATCACTCACTGAAAGAAGAAATGCAACATGCCATTTTGAGAAGATCAAGCACCTAAAGTGTAAAAAAGAGGGAAAGCTGACCAAATTGCCAGGTATCTCTTATTTACTTTCCTGTGAACTCACCAAAGTACTTAGAAACCTGTTTTTCTTCACATATTTTTGTGATTCAGCTTTTTGTAGAGCTGGAGGTTATATTAACTTATTAACATGGATTGTCAGGTGACTGTGCAGTAGGAGGGTCATTGTAGCCATTTTGAAGGAGCTTAAGGTTTTAGAAGTTGATCAGATATGAGTAACAGAAAAAGACATAGGTGGGCAGGGGCATCTCATGGCTATTGAGTTACAAATAGAAGCTCCCTCAAGCTTTACAATCATCTGCAAGAGTTTGGAGGGGAGCTATCCATGTAAACAACTCATCAGAGAGTCACAAACAAGACTGTGGGGAAAAAAAATCCCATCTCTCAGTGGAGAATTCTCACACAACCGTCTGATTACACTGTTTGCTAGAATTCGTTATCCTGATATCCCATGAGTTTCTTTCAACTCTTTCTCTTGCTTTCTTTTTACAGCTCAGGCTGAAAGGCAAATGACATGTAAGAGCAAACCTTCTCCTATCTGATTACAGAAAGAACTGCCTTTGTTCAGCGGTGCCTTATGAGAAAGGTATACTAGAGAACAGAACTCTCCCGTCAGAGCCCTGGCATCCTATGTGGTACATACCTGAGCCTCACCGGCACTGCCTGACTATGCAGGTGGAGAATTCCCAGGCTCAGCACCCCACCCAGGGGAGCTTCTGGGTCGCTCCGGCTTTGCTTGATTTTTCCATGCCCTTCGCGTTTCATCAGTGTGACAAAAAAGCAGCCTGCTCCCTGCGTGTGTTTGTTACACACACGAAGAGGAAAGACTAAAGATCTTTAAATGTTGAGGGACGTATTTTTCTCCTTAGCTTTTTGCAGCCTGCTTTGCCAAACTGGCACTCCCAGGTCACTGGTTCCTCCTTTGGAAATCTCCACAAATAAAGCCTGTACTGAAAATCTTCAAAATACAAGTAGCCATAAAGATAGGGGTCTTGTTAGGCAAGGTTTGGGATCCTGGAAGAAAAACCTCTAATAGCAAAATAATTTTAACATTTATCTTTTTTTTTTTTAAGTCTATTTAAAGCATTTTAATGCACCAGGTTGCAGTTTGCAACACATCACTTACTGTTGATCATCTAATAGGTTTTATGTGTGGAATATGAACAAGAGCTGATGGGAAAAAGAAAGGGACAGGCAACAGTTAATGCTAGTTTTTAAAACTAGCAATCCAGGTTTGTGTAGCTAAATAAATGTGACAGCTAAAACTCTGACTTGCCTGACTTTGTCTATATGAATTGCTGGTAAAACAAAATATCTTGCCTTCCACTGAGATGAACACTTACCCTGTTGTAGTGGTGTATGTCCCGAGAACTCCATGGTGAGCATTGCTGTTCTCTGGATTTGCACTGGTGCAAATAAGAATAGAAAATCTTCCTCACAACTTTATTCATGATATAAAGAGATTCCAAGCATAAAATCTAGCTAATTATCTCCTGATCTACCCTCCAAAAAATGAAGCTCAGGCCTAAAAGGGTCTTTACACCTGTGGTTGTCTGGTTTAGAAATTGATTATTTTTATTACGGTTGTCATAGTGTTCAGGGTTGGCACAAGGGAAAGTCTTTCAAAAGTCATTCTCTTGAGAACTATAATTGAAGTAAATGTGTGAAGCAGAAACACATGGGATATGGGATAATAATAGATTCTTTTTCCAAGACTGAAAGCCAAGAAGTTGGAATGGTGGATAAGCAGGTGAATCGGGTAAAAATGGGGTAAGAATATTCTCTTGTTCTACCCTTGCACACAGAGACAAGGCAGGTCTCTTCTGAAGAAGCTGCTTTGATTAAATTGAAGCTATTTTCAGTCTACATAACACTTCCCTTTCTCTGTGTAGAAGCAAGCACCAAAGATAGCATGATCCATCTTAGCAAACAAATGCACCAAATTCCTAAAGGGATAGTTTACTCTAAAGGCTGCTAACAGCCTTATAAAGAAGGTATGAAAGGCTTGGAGAAAGAAGGCTTATAGAAGGTTGTAAGTGAGGTAGAAAGTAATAGGGAATAACTTAAAAGAAAAAGAAAAAAAAAAAAAGTAATGAATTGCACTGCATCATGGGTGTCTACCATAGAGAGTAGTCAAGTACCCAGCCTGTGAATTTTAAAAATAGGCAAGTGATGTTTAATACTGCATTTCATAGATGATGTCATAAGGCCAATGAGATCCCTTCTCTCAGTTTGTCAACATAAAAATAGTGTGGGCTTGCGGGTGCCTTGAAAGCCAGCAAGCAGACTGTTGAATCAGCCTTACCTTTTCCTGTAATGATACCAAAAGTGTAAAATAGTTCATATTAGGTGCATGTGTAAGTATCATAGAATCACAGACTTGTTGGTGGGAAAGGTCCTCTGGAGGTCTGGAATTCAGCTTCAAAGCAGGACTCCTGTCAATGCTAGATTAGATCAGCTGAAGCTTCCTACACCCAAGTCTTGAAAACCTCCAAGGGTGGAGTTTCAATCGCTTCTCTGGGTCACCTGCTCCAGAGCTGCACTGCCTTTTGGTGAAACACTTCTTGATTACCAGCTTGAATCTCCCAAGATCTAAGTAGATATGGGGTGAAGTGAAAATCACACTGGATTTCTGTTTCTTTAAACTTTGTTCAATCCTGTGGTTTAAGGCTGCTATTTCAGACCCTGTGGAAGTTCACAGTTTTCCATAGCATCAATCTATTTCAAACTAATTTCCCACCATGCTGCCATAGTAATTACTTTTGTCACGAGATGCTCTGAATCGGACAGCATTATGGTCTCTTTGCTTTGTGCTGAAAAAGTCACAGAGCAATGCATGCAAGAGAAGCGGAAAGCAGGAAAATTTGCACCAACTAGTATTCCAAAGCCAGTCTCCTCAACACAACTTTTGGAAAGAAAGCCTGATGTTCATGCCATCTAGGGCTTTGTGGTTATTAGGGAAGGTGTTTCCTACAAAGACTTCCCATGCACAAACACAGAAATGCTCATTCATTAGCCTGCATTTTTTGAGTGAAACCACCTGTTACCTATTTCAAACATCCTAGCTTGTGTCAATGAACACTCAGAAGTAGAGCTGTAGCATGCACAGTGTCTGCCTACTGAAAGGGCTTGCATAGGTATCGGTATATGTTTAAGTGCTATATCTAGTGCACACTGTCTTGTAATCCTACATCTGCAACAGTAGCCTCCCGGCTTTTGTAATTTTACCTTAAGGGGAAAATTAAAATAAGAAGGCCAACAAGAGTTAACACACAGTTGCATACACAATGCTGGGATTTATCAAACAGACTGTGTTAGGAGAAAAGTTACAGCTAATGAACTGATTTCAGTGAATTAAAAAAAAAAAAAAGGCTAATGCTGACACAGTGTTATCTTTCTTTCATAGGAGGGGTTGATTTCATCGCCTTTTCCTTTCAGTAAAATGCCTGAGTACAAGTGATATTAGTATCTCTGAACTGGATTCTGCTGATAATGTGTCAAGTGAAAAAGCCATAGGATGTACAGGAAGTTTCCATAAATCTATTGTCTCAAGTAGTCATGTTACTGAGAGCAGTCTTCACGCCATTTCCTGAAAGAAATTGCAAAAAGCAGCTTCATTCAAGGGCCACATTACTAATGTAATCACTTTTTCAGAGAGTCTAGAAATACTGTAAAGGCCCCAGCTCCATTTCAACATAAAATTTCTGCTATTGAGGCACACCACAGTGTGTATGACTTAAAACACAAACCGTTTCAGAAAGACTTTAGGCTTTCTCCTGATGTGAATTGATGCATATAGTCATTTATAGACAGTCACTTTTTCTATCACTTGGGAAATTCTTACTTCTCATACTTATTTTTTTTTCCCCCTTACATTTTGTCCCAAATTTATAACAGAAGTAAAAATACTTAATGAAAGGAATTGAAAATTTTGAAAGCTCAGACTGAAATGTTTTATAAGCTAGCAATTTTTTTCATAACTGAAATGAGACACAAAGTGCTGTGAACAGACTGTGTATGAAATTATGCTTACACTTAAATAATCTTATTTGTATTAAGTGTCATAGAAATCAGATAAGAAAGGGAAACAAAACTTTACTGTTATGTTGGATGAAATGTCTCCATTCACCCAAAACATGTTATCCAGCAGACTGTTGTTCTAATTTTTTCCACTAGCTCCTTTTCAACTCAAAATTGCATGAGACATCTCCCATTTGCCAGGAAATTAAAAACTGAGAAAACTACAGGGATGATCAATACAGAAACTGAGAGTAAATAAGGTCTGTGTTCATTCTACTGTGGAAGATGATTTGGTCTGATGTGTGTGGTCAGCTTTCTGTGGCTCACATCCAGGATCCCCATCAGCCTGTTTGTAGGCTTTCCTCTGTCCTTGTAGTCTCAAAGCACCTCCAGCAATTCATTGGAAACCATGGAAAAACAGGTCCTGCACTGAACATGTTGATCTAACTGTGTGCTGGAGCAGTGATGTGGAAATATGAAGAATAATCTGTGAGGAGAGTAGTCTCGTATTTCTGATCTCTGTTCTGGGAATAACATCATTCCCTTCCAGTGGTACAATTTCTCAGATACCCTAAATTAGAGTGAATAAACATCCCATATCTCAAAGTGTGTTTTTCAATGCAGTAATGTAAGGAGGAAAAGTATGAAACAGCTGAGACTTGTGGTAGCATTAAGAATAATGAATAGGATTAAAAAAATACCAGCCCTACTGAGGTAACAGCTCTGGTGTGCTTCACCCTAATATTACAGCCCTTGTGTTTGCTCCTGTATTGCCAGAAAGCTTAATGGGGGATAAGGTTTCTATCAGTCCTTGAAATTTTATTTTGATATTTCAGATAACCACAGAACATAATTCAGGGAAATAATACAATTTCCTTTAAGTAGCATTGATCCAATTTGGATTTCATGTTATTTTGAGCTCTAACAAGTCAGAAGAATTATCTTGATCACAAAATAAACAACAGAAATGCCTTTACCATACGTGGATTAAGATAAAATGGTGTGATTGCATCTCATCCCCTTATGTAGATTAAGGTGAGAACAGTCTGGCACCAGGACAGTGTTCTGATAGTGAACACTGTTTATGCAGACACTCCCACCTGCAGAAGCTCCAGCCTTCCTGAAAACCTAGTCTTTGAGCTTTGGTAAATTAGGTAAGATTTTCTGCCCTAACCCTTCTTAATGTCCTTCAAAATATTTTTTTTTTTGCTTTTGATTGTAGTTATTTAGATATTTATCCTTTCTTCTTAAAATGTAAGGAAAAACATTTACTTTTTTTTTAATCCACATAATCACTGATTGCGTACATTGTCATATTATTGTATCTCATGAAGTTTCCCTATCTCATCTCTGTGGAACGTTCTTTATTTACTCATTGTATTTCACACTTAGATGTTTAAGAAAATAATCTTTATATCTACTACTGTGAAACAGATTGAATGATTGTGGTTACCTACTAATGTTTGGTGGTCAGGGTGGCCCAGCAACAATTATTTTTTCACATGGGATTAACTTTAGATTGTTCTCCACCCTAACACTTACCTGACAGCATGCAAATATGAAATGAGTATGAAAGATTACACAGTTGCACTCAATCTGTCTAAGTGCAAATAAATGCATAAAGTAAGGACCAGTGGAAAAACTTCTCTCTTCTCTTAATTTGTCACACTTAGAGAAGTTTAAGTGCTGGTCTTCAGATAAGTTAGTCCGGTTCACATCAGGTGAGTGGGAGAAGATTCCAGGCCAAAGAGATTGAACTGATCACAACATGAAGAAAACTTGACCTGACAAAACCAAAATCTGCCCTTACATTAGCTGCAGGATTAGTGACCTCAGTGGCCCTTTCCCCTTTCTCTCCAGTGATTTGCTTCATGCACCATGAAATGTGCATTAGTTTGACAGTCAGCAGAGCACTGAAAGATGGAAAACAAATATTGCAAATATAAAGTTCTTGACTCATTGAGTTGATCTGGCAAAGTAGATGTGTTTTGTCACGTATGTTGTTCTTTAAACTCAAAAACCATGAAATTGCTTTAAGAAGACTCTGTGACAAAAAGAGATCTGTTTAGATCCCTAATCATCCCTCTAATTTCTGATTTCTTGCCTTTCTCTCTTGTCCACTGTTCTTTGCTCACAGAACACTATTAACCAGAAGTCAGATGCTTGAAACAGCTCAAAGCATTCGGTGTTTGCAGTAGGAACTTTGCTTCTGATCACTTGGAGTCAATGCTGTTTGCTCCTTGTCTTGCTTGAAGATAAAAGATTTTTCTAAAAGCAGCTGCCTGGCTAAGAACAGAACATGGAGAGCTGAAATTCTGGGGATTAAACTGGATTTTCCCATGCAAGAGCACGTACACAGCGAGATACATGCCATTCTGTTTACTCCTCTATAGAGTCCAGTGAAGATAGCTTCAAAAGTTCGCAGATAGCTCTCATACCAGGAGAAGTTACTTCTCAGTGATGAATCCATACTAAATTTATCTCACTTCCAAAGCAGCAGTTTATAGTGCTATAGTTTATAGCAGTTTATATTTTAAAAAAGAACCTTCATTCCTTGCCTTCTGAGTCTTAAGTTTCACTTGGGAAACTTCTCTCAACAGCTCTGGGGTTTTTTTCTTTTTCAGGTAAGATCATGAGCTGCTGAAAGGTCCCATGTAGCCCATGTAGGCTCTCATTGTTCCCTCTTCCTCCAAGTCCACTGACTTTGATGGATTTTGAAGCAGGTGCCAAGAATATATCAGCTATAGGTCAAAGGCATTCATTTTCAGATATGTGATGTTTCAATGTGCAGAGCAGTTTTGGTGGTTCTAGGATGCCAGCAAACTTGGTTTTAAGAATAAATTTAAAAACAAATGGTTTATTAAAGAAGTATTGTCAATAGCTTCTCCCTGCAAACAGAACAAAGGGATTCTTTCATTTCTTCTGAAGACTCTAAGAAGAACCTGTAGGTTTTAGGGATGTAGGTAGATTTCATACAGATGTCCATTCTGATATGTAGGTCTGTCCAGCTCATGCCAGAGCTGAGTGGGAGTTCTTGAACCTCATGGTAGGAGACATACATATATAGTGTAAGTGCCAACACGCTATCCAGTACAGCGTATGTAAAATACATTGGTTACATGATGTCACTAGGTACATGGTTAAAGACCACCAGCTCTAATGCATGTTTTGGTCTATATGACGTTACAGAACAAACAAAAGTTATGCATAAAGTTGATGTAAGAAGTGCAGTGGAAATGCAACCATTTGTTTCAAGTCCTATTCCCAGCTCTGTAGTGACAGGAAGTATTTCTTTGTTGCAGTTCTGAATAGTGAACTTTGAGTAAAAGGAGGAGAGAAGAATTGTAGATTTGTGTACAAGCACTTCTTTCTTGGGAGAATCCCCGAGATGTGCAGCTGAGTAAGCTAGGATGAAAGTCATGAGTCAGCTTAATCAAGAGAAGCAGAGACAGCAGAAGAGGTGCAAGCAGCTTGGGGAGCCACATTGGAATTCAAGGTAACTTTTCAGGTGTGGAAAAAAAGACCAAAAATTTAGGATGTAATTCAGCACGGAAATGCGTATGGGCTTAAACTCATATAGTTGCCGATTTTAAATGCAAGCTGGAAAATGGCTGGTGAAACAATGTTTCTGTAGAAATGGACCAAAGACTTACACTGGGGTGCAAATTGGCCATGAATCTGCAAAATCATAATACAGTAGAAAAATCTAGTTACCCTGGGAAGTATAAATAACTATGTTGAATTAAATATCCTTGAAATAATCTTTCCTACTGAGCATAAACGTGATGTTGGCTGGTGCACTCTGTCTCCAGGTCAAGGAAAATGAGCACAGATTGGAGGAAGTCCCCCCCGTGAGCAGCAAGAATGAGGCTCAGAAAACATGCCTAATGGGCAAGAATGAAAGATCTGGGTTTGCTTAGTTTGGAGAGAAGTGTGAGGGGAGTTTTGATGTCAGGCAAAGAGGAGGATAACATTGTTTTGGGACATTTTGGAAATGGGATGAATGCTGGAAGATGTTTGTGAATGGAAGCAAGACCAGCAGAAGAACACCAAGGTGATTAATGATGTAGGAGGAGAGGATGAGGGAGTTCGGTTTGTTCAGCTGGGAGAAGAAAAAGCTAAGAGGGATATTATTGCTTATCTCCTGTTATCTGTTGGGTGGTTACAGAGCACAGAGGGTCAAATTCTCTCTCGGAGATGCACAGTGTTAAGCTAAGGGGCAACATATATAGTTCGCAGCAAAGAAAATTCCAACTAGATATGAGAAAAAGAAGACTCATAATGAAATCCATCAGACACTGGGAGAAGTTGTCCAAAGAAATTGTGGAAATTTTCACAGTTCAACTGGAGAAAGCCCTGAACAACCCGATCTAGCTTTCAAGTTAGCCCTGTTTTGAGCAGAAGGGTAGGCTATAGACTTCCAGAAGTCCCTTCCCACCTAAATATCTCTGTGATTTTATGAAAAGAAATTCAGGTTATAAATCAGATGTCTTTTTTTAATGGTAAGAATAGGAAGAGCCTGAAATAGACTGTGTGGGAACAGTGAGGTGTCTCCACTGCCAGAGGTTTCCAAGAACAGGGTAGACTAACATCTATAAAGAGTAGTCTGGAGAGAAGAGTTCCTAATTCAGAACAGAAAAATGGTCTAGATGATATCTTAGAGTCCCTTTCAGCCCTGTTGTCTCTGATTCTCTGAGAAAAGTAATAAGGATGTATTTATCTAAACCCTCATAGCTTTGACTCTCTCTTTGGCTTCTCTATTTGTCCTAGCTATAAAGAATGGCAAAACTAGTTTCTAGACTGAAGTAGTGAATGCCTGATAGAGACATCATACATTTCATTGGATCTCAGATATGTGGCTTGAATCATAAATTTTCAGGGCACCTTTAAATCCTCAGCTGCAGAAATTAAGCTATGAGAGGGACAGCTCCAGCTTTTCCTTGCTTATGTTTAAAAAACCTTCCTGTCTTTAGAGAACATGTTGACCATATGAATGGAACAATGCAAGGAGGCAGAATGCAAACCCCACCATCTCCTATAGTTGGGGTTAACAGTAGTGTGAGAATTGGGAACATCAAGACTCAAGAAGCAGGCTTGCTCTTGAGTTGGTATTGTGTTAATTAGTTACCCTAACAATGCAAATCCTTGGAAAAGAGCTTGTCATCTACAACCATATAATCATAACACACAGTGTTAATGGTATGCACCAGAGGTACATTTGCTTCCAATAGGATTTTTCCAGTGATGCCTGTTTGTGTGTGTGTTAAATAAAGTGCCTCAATACTTAGGCTCACCCTGGTATTCCAGGAAGAAAACAAAACAATATCCTGGTTGAAACTGTATCAGAAAGCTGCTGACTGTGTGGGAGAGGTTGCCTGTTAAAGCCAGAAAAAAGATAACATTGAAATCATGTGAGGATTACCTGAACTGCTCCCCTACCTCTGCATGCTGTCCCATGTGCTAGAGGAATAAAGCAAGATAACTGATTGACGATGCAACTTCACTCATTCATTTTAAAAGGAAATAATGCCCTGTTAGATTCTTGCCTGCTTGCATTTAAATAACAAATACTTACAGTCTCAAGATCTTAAGGGCTGCAATCTTCTGTACCGAGTAAACCATCTTTAGTGATGAAAAGAAACAGATGTTCTCTCCTTTATGCACTAATCTTCCTGTATGTTCCAGAAAATTAAGGTTTGGGGAGTGGAGTTGGGGGGGGTGAGTTCTTCTCCTGGGAGAGAAGATTCAACAAAAATCACTTCAAGTAGTTTCGCTAAAAATTATTTGTCTTTTTATGGATCAGTAGCTTTCAGGCAGATTGCCTATTACTTTTACAGAAAATTAACAGCTTAACAGTTCTCTATTATGCAACCTTTTTGTATCCATCTCCTCTTGTGCTGTTCCCAATTTCATAAGGGCTATATTGTGACAAAGCAATGTTTTCTCTGCTGCCAGATTATGTGCAATTTCTACTGTGGTTCAGAGCCAAGGGTTCTTCACTTTAGGAGGAGGAAGGCAGATTCTCATCTGGGATTTATTCTTATTCCACTTCTTTTGTGCACTTGAGATGAAAGGCTTTTGGAATTAAATTGAGAAATTGTGTATCTGAAGAAATCAGGCAATTCTAGGCTAACTTGGCTCTAATATATCTTTTTATCATATAATGTTTGATCTAATGATATACAGGTAGAGTATCACACTTCCAGTGGCCCTACAGGGAGACTTTTCTGAGTGAGGCTTTCATCTGTTTCCTGAGTTTTTGTATGGGTTTAAAGTTTTGGGGTTGTGGTGGGTTTTCTTTTTTGGTTGGTTGGTTGGTTGGTTGTTGCTGGTTTATTTTGGCATTTCAACATGTGGCTTCTTTAAAGAGCTGTCCTTAAGATCCCCTCTGACAGCCACTCAAAGTATACTCAAGTTTGCATTAAGAAATAGAACTGGCCAGAAGTTAGGGAACCTCAGGGTTGTATTTGCCTTGTGAACAGCAAGGAGTCAATGCTTGCTAAGGAAGCATCAAAGGAGGAATTCTACCTCCCAATTTTCTTTTTTTTCCCTGTTCAAAATTAGTTATCAGTGTAGGCAGAAAACACTGAACCTATGGCAATGGATCTGAGTGGATGCTTGGGCCTTTCTCAAGCATGTATTTGTCCTCAGAATTCTTTAGGATCAGGCGGCATAAGGTAGTGCAGGTAGGGTTTCACGTTATTGTGCCATGGTAGTGCATGGGATATCAAGTGACAGCTTGGAGGCCAAAAATTGCGCAGAGTTGTTTCAAATGTGGGGCAGGCTAGTTGTGACCTTTCTGCTTCTGAAAGGCTCTGCACGTTAAGAGTTTGGTCATTACCAGCTATGTCATCATTAGGTTTAAATTTATTTTGGGGTCGGAGGTCCACACACTGTATGTCTTGTTGTAATACCTCAGCAGCAGGGAGGCTAACTTAGTTCTTACACTGATGTAGGTAGGCAAACTTAAATAGGACAGCAAGTAATCTGTCAGGTGCAGCACGACGGCAGCAAAATAACTTACAGTGTGAGCTGTTTAGCAAGAGGAGTGTGCAGGTCATTTTGCTGATAAACATGCCATATTCAACAGTGGAGAAATGGTCTCGGCCTCTTCCATGAGTAGTAACTGTCAACCACCCATTAAAAGAAGAAGGAAGAAAGCCCATATGCATCTGGAACTCCCTTGAATGAATTGTTCCTACTTTGGAAAAGACCATTTCTATACTTGGAGCTTGTCAAAGCTGGAGATAAAAATCTGAAAAGGGGGAAAGTGACAAATTTTCCTCAGCAAATTTAGAAACAGAAAGGAAAGTTGCCAGTACTTGAAAGCTGACATTACCTGCTTGTCTACCCAGTGGACAGAAATATGAAAGCTACTTTGTGGAAAACCAGAGCAAACTTTCTGCTATATTTTGGCATACTCTTTTTTTCTGACCACATTTCTGATTTTTCATTGCACGTGCAGGAATAATGAGGGTATGCAGGCTTCTATGGTCACAGGAGTTTGTTTCTGTTTCCTTACTTCTTGTCTGAACATGACCATGTGAACTTCATGAAAGTTGTGGTCATGATTTTAAAGCGTAAACAGAGAAATGCTTTCCACGTTTTCATCCTCCTGATTTTAATACAGACAAGCGACAGGAGGAACTGGTTAGTACAGTGGTGTTGCGATGCTGCATCAAAAGCTGATCATGTTTCTTCAATATGTTACATGATGAGGCATTGCCATCATGACCTTCAAATCAAGGTTATAACATTCAGATGCACACATCATGACTTGCGAGTTAGTGTTGTGATGGCAAAGCTAGGTTTCAAGGGCCTTTGAAATCAAGCCGACTGAGACTTGCTTTTCTTAAAACCAGCTGTTGTGCTGCACTGTAGTCACCTTTGTTCCTGCTTCTAATGAAGAGCATTTGCAATGATACGTGATATAGCCTGCTAACGTTTTGGAGAGGTGAAAGCCAAAGGCTGGTGTGGGGTTTCAGTTAAGTGATTTCATAAATTAACTTTAATGTGACCTGTAGTTCCTTTGTCAAATAATAAGTTAGCAAATGAATTTGACTATGTATTATCTGAAGGATGAAAGCTAATGTTAGCATCTGAATGGGACCTGGAAACCTGACAGGTTTTTACTGAGCTCCAGTCTTCTTATCATATCTGGTGAATAATTCATTTCCTGAGGGTGGCTATGGCAGAACGACTACATAAGCAGACATGAGACAAAAACAGAGACATTTACCTCATCCCATTCTCACCTCAAAGTGTGTGTTCAGATAAAAACAAGACTCAGAATCTAATTTCCTTAAGCCTTCAGCAGTTCACAGCATCTTGATGCAGCCTTCCACATCACTGTGCCAGAGAAGACAGCAGGGTACAAGGCAAAAATGCCGGTGTTTGAAGTTGAGGGGGGTATAGTTTCCTACATAGACAGCACTCTGCTGTACAGTGAGCTCATGACCCCACTGATAAGGCTGTGCCAGGAGATTTACTTCATGCATGTGACATTATCCCATCCTGGATAACAGGCAGGTGAGGACAGATACAACGTGGATGTGGGAACTGCACATTTGATTCAATATAATATTGATGTGTATAATTTTAATAAATAGTTTATGCAGCTGTTGCCCCAAATTCTTGCATGTTAACATAACAGAATGAACTAATCATAATCTGGGAACATGATCAGAATAGACCTGTGGAAAGAAAAGGATTGTCTTTTCCTTCTGCTCGTGGAACATGATGACAAATGCTTCTACTAGGAACTAAGCTGAGATCACAGAGTTTCTTTTTAGAGCGTGCATCAGGCAGGAGGAGCCAGGTGTCTGGTTCTGATCCAGGTTTGACCTCGCTTCGAAAAGCTATGGGGCTCAATGGCCATCCTCAGGCCTATTCAGCCTTTCAGCATGATGTGGTCTGTTGCAAATAACCTCCTGCTTTCTGGAAATCACTTAGTGAAGAATTATTAAATGATTTTCTCAATGAGATCAAGGAAAGAAAATGCTGTTAAAACACATAAATAATTGATTCTATTGCTTGAAAATACCCACTGAAACTTATGCCATGACTGAGACCGGTTTTTTATTCAGAAAGTAAAATGTCAAATTAAACACAACTCTATTGATACACCAAGAAAATGGTTCTTGGAATAATGCCAACATCAATAATTATAAAGGGGAGACAGCAGGGGAAAAGGCATGGCTGGCAGCAGTTTTAAAATATTTGTCCTTGGTGGGACCAGAGACTGATTTAGTTTAAATTTAGATTCCAAAGAAAACTAACATCTCAAAGGGCATATCATAAAACTTACTGTTTTGTTTGTTGCTAGTCAGAACAAACAAGATACAATAGAACAAGCTTATATTGGCTTTAAAATACTGTCACAATGCTGCAGTCAGATAAGCAAGTCAATTCAGTCCACAGTGGGTGAGGATTTAGCCTAATAAATCACAAGAAGTGGGAAGTGAAAACAGTAATATGAATTTATGAAGGCACACGTGTGTTTAATAGGTACTCCCCCAAGCAGTGCCAAGCAAAGCCTCAAAGGCTCTGTACCCAGTGTGAGCCTTTATGGTGAATAGATACTGGTCTTTCCATCTGCTGGTGTTCTCAGGTGCAACCCCTGTCGAGCAATTGAAAGCTCTTCGATTTTTTTCTGTCTGGGACTTACCAATGGCTACATAAACTATCACTGGTGTCAAGGCATGACACTGGCATTTCCAGGCGAGTTCTTGAGGCTTTCCCTATGCAGGTGATCCTAACAATCCCTTCTGAATCAAAATGCTTTTAATCTCTATGGTGGCATTATACAAAGTTACATTTGAGCATCAGTTGGTTCTTAGTGGTGGGAGAAAGGCTTGCGGGGCATGGTTCTGCATGAGGACAGATGGARCATTGGGTAGATTTCAGGTCAATTGTTTGTGGGAAGTTTCTACATGAAACTAGACTGTCGTGCCTTTGAGGAAGAGTTCATGTTTTCACATCTCTGTTTGTCAGTGTCTATGAGCATGTGGTATGTTCTAGACAGTTCCACAAGATGAAGAAAAGAAATTTAAATGGACATATTCTGCCTCAGTTATGGCTCACCTCTTTATGATTTATCTCAAAAAGGAAGCAGGTCCTGAATGTGGAGGGTCTCCACGCAAATATTATCTATTAAAGTCTATTGAGTGGAAGTCTGCTTGTAGCTTATCACATGGTCATACGCTTAGACAGTTCAGGCAGAACCTATTGCCAATGGCTAATCTAAACATTTTCCGGCAGATCCTGAGAGAAATCAATATGACTGAGGTTTGTGAAGGAAAAAAACAACTTGTTAGCTCATTCAAAGTTCTCCAACCTCTAGTGCATGAGCCAGTGATGGATTAGAGCACAAACGTGGGCTGAGCTGCACCGAACACTCCTGAGTGGCACAGGTGAGAAATACCTGGAGCAACCCAACTTGTCAAAATAAGCAAAAGAACGTTTGTTGTAACTTCCTGCTGCTCCTAATGCTGCAACCTGCCGGTAATACAGAGAACAAATTGCACAGACAGGGAGCTCATCTCTGGGGCAGAGAGAATAATATCTCTGGACACCATGGAGATGTCTCTTTGGGACCAAGTCTGACAGGACTGTGAGGTGCAGTGGATGATCCTTCCTAACTATGATTCGATAGTTCCACACTCTCAGAGTCATGCCCCTCTAAGGAATGAAATAAATATTGGTTATACTTTCAGGACTAGTGCGAGACTCTTCCATGCAGCATGCTTTTCCAAATGTATTTTGTCAACATTTTGCCAGAATGTCTAGGAAAGAAATTTCTACTCTTCTACAACTCCTCTTAGGAAGACAGTGTCCAAGTGGGGATCCTTGGAGGAACTGATTGCCTAGTAGCTCCCATATAAAATAGCTCTTTTAGAATTGATTTACCTCTGTTTTTGGGGACAAAGCTGCTGTTGTTTATAAGAGTGCTGCAGGAGTGTTTTTAGTTTGTACCATGCAATACTGCTTTCATTAAGATGTGAACTGGTTACAAATGGTCTCTCATATCTTGCTGTTTCTCAGGCAACTTACAATATACTAACTTAACAAAAAGTGTTCTAAATCAAGCTGGCGCCTACTCTAATGTAATGACAAATACTATTTTGGCAATACTACGTCTCTGTCAGAGATGTTTCGTGTTACCACAATGCACGAGTCTAATAACCCACACTAGATTGTAAGATCAGCCCTTTAGGAAGAGGATATAAGTTGCACCTCCCCTGCAGACTTGGTATGTGAACACCTTGCTAAACAATCTATTCCTTCTCTATGATATTTCTAGGGATTGGAACTTCCTGAATACAAAGAATGGTGATGTAGTTAAAAAATAAAAATACATCAGATTTCTTTTAGTCTTTCCCCTGAGCATCATATCATCTTTTTGGACTAGCAATTACCTGATTTCACATATTGTGCCTAGTCCAATAGCTGAAATAGGAGTCTGATCCAGCGTCTGAAGCTCTAATAATGCCAAAAGGATACTTTTTCAAGAGCATATGCTCAGAAGTTATTTGAAACTCTTAATTTTTATTCAAAATAGGAAAAAAGAAATCAAAGCAAGAAGCTTTTATGGTCTCATTTTAAATGAGCACTCTAAAATTCCAAGTGTGACAGCCTAAATAGTGAAAAAATGCAATGTATATTATCTTTCCAGTAGTTAAATTTGAATTTGCAATACATTTTTATAACAACAGTGGTTTTATGTTTTCTGAAAAAAAGATATTGTCTACTTACTACAATAGCTGTGTAGTCTCAGTGGAGATGCCACATGTTGGATAAAGACCTTTTTCCTGTGCAGCCACAATGTTCTATAATCTTTTACCTTCCATGTTGTGAAATTACTCCACAAATGCATAATTTTTAGGGAATTATTTAAGAATGTCATTTGATTGTGTTCTTTTCTAACCCTACATGAAAACTTGTTCCCTTCTACCTACCACTAGAACTGCAATTTCTCTTGAATTTTTTTAAATATCCATAGCATCATGCCAGGTCACATCAAGTCATTCAGGCTTTCAAGACATAACATAAGCCTACACAATGTGACATGCTTGCTGCATCATGTCACAAATCTTCAGAGATATTGCAGTTTTTTTAAAAATGAATGTAGAAGTTACCATGGCTACAAACCTTCTTTATTCTGTTCAGATTTGAAACATTTTTAAATATTGAGTAAACCACTCTTTCCTTTCCACTAACAACACAGCAAGTGTTTCAAATGTGCTTATTGTCAAGTTTCGCAGACGAAGAAACCCCCAGCATATTTCCATGTTTTTTTATCAGCTGTAATTCCTCTCCTTGGGATAAGTGTAAAATGTGAAGAAAGGGATTTTGTTGCTACATAAATAGCAACTAAGAGGACCAGAAAGAAGTGCTTCTCAGATGCTGTAGATCAGGATGATTCCCGTTTACATTTACAGACTCAGTGGCCTGTGAAGGTCAAGGTGTGTGGGGGTTAGAAAAGCGCAATGTCTGGAGAAGGAGGCAGTGCCCTGTGAATGTCAGCTGTCATTCCTGCTCAGTAATTCTGAGTTTCATAATGGTTCTCATTCTTTCCTTAGAGTTAATCACAGAGACATTAATGAGGAGCAGCTTGTCAGGAAACCCCCTGCTCTGTCCTTTGGTGAACAGCATGATGACGAAGCTTCACTTCCCACCATAATACTGGTGGGGATTTGCCCGTTTTATCAGTGGAAGTATTTTACCTTCTTCTGCAGGTCCTAATGATGGTGCATTGCAATTCCTATAATGAACAGAAAAGGGTAAAATAGTTACCTAGTGCAAAATGTCAACTCCATGAACCTGAAGCCTATTTGCTCTCCTGCCTGTATGTAAGGTACTTAGCTGAATGTAGGATTCAGCATGCTTGTTCAAATGTGACATTCCTCTAGTCCAGATTTCTGCCTCTGATGGTGGCCAGCACTGGGTAGCCCCAAGGGATATGAAAAAACTTTGGGGGAGAAGGATGTGGGTTATGATTCCCCGCTTGCGTTCTCCTGACATCTCACTGTCAGGCTAGCACTGATTTCTACTAAGGAGAGACTTTAAAGCAGGTGATTTAATAAATTGGAGGGAATCTCTTTTTGTTTCTCTTACTACGCTGCTGTTTTCCCCTCTTACTTCCTCCACATTTCCTTTTTCCTTTCTCTTTTCTGAAGGCAGAGGTTTTTATTTTCAGTATTCTGGTGTCCTCTCCGGGCAAGTTCCAAAGTGTGACACTCTTTCCAATAAAGCTTGTATGACTCTCCTCTGACCTTGCAGCCAGATGTTGGGAGTTTCACAGTCTGGGGAGTAATGCAGCCAGGGAAAATAACCTCTGCAGAAAGAAGGTAATTTTCTAAAATCATTTCACCAAAGGGGGACCAGTCACAGCACGTCACACGACACATTGCAGTGACAGACTAGCAGCATGGGATCTTACTCTTGGTCACGGCATTCTGAGTGAAAAGAAGCCTTTAGGTTCTGGTTCCTTATTTCTATAGAAAACAAATCACAAAAACTTACCCTTGAGTTGAGACAGCAATTGCTTCTTCAATTTTCTCTGAATGCGAAGGGAGCCTGGAGAAATGAGATGTGTGGTCTACTTAGTCTTGCAACATGACTGCTGTTTTCTAGTGAAAGTTGTAGGGTGCCCTTGCATTGATCTGAGGAGGCTTCTAAGATGCTGTGGAGGCTTCTAAGATGCTGTGGATGCTTCTTTCTCTCTTCTGGGAGAGAAAGACACAACTGCAAATGACAGACAAAATGTAGGTAGCGCTTCCTCTGATTACAACACCTTCTTGCCTCCATGTTGCAGAAGTACAAGTGAGCAGAAAATGCTGGGAGGAAGCGGCATGAGGGTTACATGTATTTGAGGACCAGATGTGGACAGGCAGTTGCTGGTACTTCCACCCTGCTGATCACAAGAGCGAGGACACATCTGGGATAATCTTCCCTGTGTGTAATTCTGGAACACGCTGTGGCTGGTCTTACTGGTTTGAAAGGAAGAAGAACTTATTTATCTGTTGCCTTCTTAATTTTTATTTGCTTTTAATTATTTAGACATATTTTTAATGTAAGGATTGTATTATTGAACAATTGATCTTACTTTTAGCTAAAATACATCACTTTATGCCAAGCTTTCTTTTCTTGCTCTCTTACTAATGATTTTGAATATTTTCCAAAAGTAATGAATGGAAAATTTGATGGAATTTGACCAGATGATTTAATACTCTTTATCATAGTTATCTAATATCCATATGATGTAGACGTTAAATCTAGGAATTTAAAAAAATCAAATTCTATCATCCTTTCCCTCTGGGGATTTTGCACACACTACTGTTTAAGGGCTCTCCACTCAAAAAAAAAAATCCTGAAACCCACCTACCCTAGCAATTTGAAATTATTTTCTTGAATGCTAGGAAAATTGCTAGGACTAATTGCTAAGAAAGTAGCAGTTGGCAGGATGGAAGAGCTTGAAGGACAAGTCTGAATAGAAAAACATCTATATTAGGAACTTTTCTTCTGTTCTTCCTCATTGTCGTCATAAAAATGGAACAAATTTTAGTGATTAAAATGGTTTTAAAGAAAAGAATCTTCCTTCTCAAACATGCATAAATATGTTGATTATCTCAGAGGAGATAAGCCTACTATGTGGCCAACAGCAACTACCTCAGACTTGCATAGTTTTATATACCAAGAGTCAGTGTGCAGTCTCTGAGTCCTGCAGCTCTCACTTAACTTTTTTGTAATGTATTTTTCCTTTGTATTTTATTCGGTTGTTCCTTCCTGTGGTTAGTTTTTGTAAATTCCTGTGACTAATCCGTTTCTTAAGTGGCTCTTTTTGTAGTCAAACCTCCTTCCCTGGATGAATGAGACTTACTTCGTCTGTACCAGTGGGGGCCGATGGCATCTGAAAAGAAGGTCGATGAAAGTGATGCAAGTAGCCAATTTAAAATGGCAGGGAAGGATAACTGATGCTCTGATTTTTCTCCCTCGGCAGTCTCCTCACAGTGGGTTCGAAAGGACCATTTTCAGTTGATTTCTGTTCTGTGGCAATTGCGTCTCTTTATAATCCATCACCTGAGGCCTTTTAGCTTCTGTAATTTTTGCTATCCATTTCAGAGGAAAACCTAGTTGGGCCAAATTTAATGAAGGCTTTACTGGAATCTGATTCCTCTCATTTCTTGTACCCACTCTATCTGGGTATAAAGGGATTTAAGGTAGTGTAATTTAAGTATCTGGGAACCGCAGAAAAAGAGAAATGTTATCATCCTCTGTTAAGTAGTTCTTTGGTTTGTGAGCAAAACCTAATTCTGAAAAGAAAGAGCAGAAAGAAATGAGTTACCTCATTAGACTGTAATCCTCATTGTGGGGCAGCAGGAGAACCTCTCCCATACAGCCGTTCAGCTACTCCTTCAGGGTTCCAGTTTTCTGTAAGGCGTGATACTGGCTCATACCCTTTATGTGACACGCACACCTGTATGACGTTATTGCGTGCAACTTCCCTGAAAGGTACTGCTGAAGTGTGCGTCTCTGCGTGTGTCTGTGTGAACAGGTGGATGGCATAACTGGGGATAGGATGAGAAAATCTTTGGGAATTTATATTTGCTTGGCCATTTCCAGCATTCCAGAAATCAGTTTTTTTCTGCCCGTTGTCAGGGAGCAGCAAGGCAGGCTGCTCCATGAGGGAAGGGGACCTGAGAGCCGTGGCAAGGCAGACGGGAGTAGCACCCTCATCGACACGGACACAGCCCCACCAATCCAAACAAGATCAGAGAGGACCCGTGATGATAACCAAGATTCTTGGGTCACCCAAGAATCCAGTGATCTCCCGGCAGGTCTGTAGCAGTGAGGCAGGTCTGAGATCAAGCCAGCAAGTCAAGTCAGTGACTGAGGACTGGCGGGGGCACGAGACAGGGCACAGACGTAGCCACCATGCAGCGGCAGCCAGCCAAAATCCCGGCAGCAGGGTGACGTTCTGGACTCTGGCACTTGTTGGCTGTGTATCATGCTGGCACGCAMGTGTCAGCCACGAATGAAGCTTCACCGCGGCACGCAGGACAGCACGTCATGCAGGCTGATACTCTCAGGACCTACCTCCGGGCACTCGATTGAGGTGGTTAGTTATCGGAGCCCTGAGCACACTAATAGGCTTTCATTGCCCCCACCAGCCTACCCTGGAGCCTCCACCCATGCACCCTCTGCTCATTGCCCCAGCAGCTCCGTGTGAGCTCTGGCCTGGGCACCCAGCTATGGCTTTAACTACGTTATAGGTGTGCCAGCACCCAGCCCTGTCCTGCTGAGTGGACTGACCTTGGGCTTGATTTGTTTACTGTGTCTGATGATCACAGGAGCGTCAAGGGAACCTGTTGCTATCACCCCCCTGCTCTGCTCACCCTGCTCGGGCCCTGTGGGACTGTGCCCTGGTCGGTGATGGCTCTGCATCTGCCTACGTTGTGGTGACCCTTGTTTTCTGGGTTGCTTTCCTTCGTAGAGCAGCCCTGTTCCTGTTGCTCCCTCATACTACCTTGGGAGGTCTGGTGCCTTCAGACCCCTTCTTCAGTCACTGCGGGGAGAGACAGGCACGTGCAGAGGCAGTTCTGTTCTCAGGTGGGTTTGAATGGTGCTCGGGGGTGCCTTTATTCCTCCTGCCCCTGCAGAGGACACCGAGGAAGGCTGGGCCCCCAAACCAGGTAATAAGAATAGCATGCACAGAGTGAATAGAGTACACTGGCAGGAAACCTCATGTAAGTGCTATGATAAACGGGCGTGCTGCTTTCGAGAGGATGAAAAGAAAAACTAAGAGAAAGGGATGAGGAGAACAAAATGGAAGAATAATCTAGGAAGGGCAGGTGTTGAACGGAGCTGAACTGAAAACATTGCAAAGAGAATGCACCATAAGAGTTGGAAACTGCCAACCAGCACAGGATTGAGAAAGTCCAACCATAGACATGATAAATTATAAACCTTTCTGTGGTTTCTTCTAGCATTGTGTATGAGCACAATGTCACTGTATCTGAACCCTTTTTCTGCAAATTTCACCTCAGGCCAAACGGCACGTGTTTTATCCTCAGGCCAGAGGAGGCACCACTTGTGTCCTCATTGGTCTTAGGAGGCCTTCCTTACTTATCTCAAACAACAAAAAATAATCCTGGTGGGAATTCCCACCCAGCAGTGCTGTGGCTGCTTCTGCATCTACTTCTGCCACATCAATCCTGTGTTCAGAATCCCTGGTTCTGGAGAAGATATTCCTGCCCTCTGTGCTCTTTTGGCTTTTTACTGGGACACAAAGTCATCCTCTGCAGTAGAGTCAGCTTAAGGATAGGAGAGAAGAATCCACAATGTGAATATGTTCACATCCGTTGGCAGGTGGAAGGTGATGGGGAAAGGCTAGTTTGAATAAAAGGAATAGCTGGGCTTTGGTATGGCTGTGCTTTTTCAGCATGATTTCCCACTGGTGGAATCCTGGAGCACAAGAGCTATGATGTGCCCCGTTCACAGGAAAGGCATAATCCAGCCCTCCAGTGTGTCTTCCCCTTTCCCATATGATGATGTGTTTCACTCGCGGACCGGCTGACCCCAGAAACTTGTTTGGTTCAATTTGGTCACAGCAAAACATGTTGTTTAATATCAAAAATAAGTAGCCCTGCCAGTGCTTTTTAAAGGCCTGGCAATAGCACATGGAGGGGGTTTTATTAGTCTGCGGAGTGGTTCTTCTTATGAGTAAAATGCAAATGGAGCCAAAGCTTCACGTTTCTCAGGAGGGACCTAATGCCTAAAAGGTCTGTTTTTCTTACACTCCACTGAATGGTGGCTGTACATTTCTAAATGAGAGCTATTTTAAAGGCATTGCACTCATTACAAGGTGCTCCAAGTATGATATCAGTGTTATGGATTGGATTCTGGCAGTCATTTGCCTCTAACCCCTTAGTCAGCCACTGATGTAGAAAGGGGAACATTTGGTGGGGTAGACTTGTGGGTCCAAGCTTCACAGGTTGAATTTTGACTAGAGACTCTTCCTGGGCTATTGTAAAAACTGCCATCTGACTTCACCATGCTCTGGACTGTGCTGTAAATCCACTGCTCCTCTAACAGTGATCCCACAGCTTTAGCTTTTCCTGAAAAGCTAACGACGGTGCTCTGGGGAGAGCCTGAGTCAGGTCTCTAAAGCTTTACTGGTGGATGGTGCCTTCAGTCCCCATTAAGGTGAGTGGGAGCATCTGCTGCTCCCCTTCCTCAGAACAGCACGGTGTGAAAGCAGGCTGCTGGTTAGCTGTTCTCTCACTCAGCAGCGCGTTGGCCACTAATACCAGCGGGTGAAAAGACTAACTGATGGATGGCGAGAGTCTCGGTCTCCTTTGAAACAACGTGCTGTGGAAAACTTGGACATAGCTGTTGAGCAATTTTAAGGCAAGGGGATGCTTCTCTATCTGAGCAAACTGTCCCCTATCCAGACAATCACGGCGGATTACAGCCACTGCACAGGAGCTGTTGAGTGGTTTGTAACTAATACGAGCGGCTGCAGGGCAAATGCGCCCTTTGCAAACGTGAGTCTGAGCCAAGGGAAAAGGTAAGGCTGAAGCAGCTTGCCACAAAATCAGGATGCTGCAAAGGTGGTTTTTAAGTTACAACTTTTAAACTGAAACTTAAAAAACGTTTTATTTTCCACCAGGGTTTGAATTCCTGGTCCTAGGCTCAAAGTCAGGCCCTTGTAACATTTGTTGCCTCTTTTTATTTGAAGTTTCTTTTGCTGTGTGTGTGTATTTTTAATCTTCCATACAAGATCCCAACATACAAACAAATGAATAAAACCCAAGTATTATTTGTTCGCTAATACCTGCTCTTGGATATGTGAGGGCTGACTCCACTGAAAACAGTGAAGCAACATCTGTGCCTCTGATGTACTGATGCAGAGCACTTCGTGCAAACAAAAATAGCAGATGACAACAGCAGAATTGTGCTGCTGAGCTCTTACTTAGAAATCAAACTCTGTCAGATGATTTAATGGTAGTGACAAAAAGCTGTGTCAAATGATTTCCTTGTTTATCTGATAGCATCTAGATACGTCAGATATTAGAGGTCCGTTGTGCTAGGCTCAGTGCTTACATATGATAATAAATATTCCTTGCCCCAGAGCTCTTGCTGTGTGGGTGTACAGTGAGAGACAAACTGACAGGAGGACKGCACAGTAGCTGTGAACTGATTAAGATTAGAATAATGAGCAGCAGCCATGGTACACCAGCTGTCTGTCCCGTGTCTAGAAAGGCTAGAGCAGGGGGTAAGTAAGTTTTAAAGAGACATGTCAAGAAAGATACCGCAATGGATTTTCACATTATGACTGGAAGCTTTTCCCATACATGGAAGATGATAGAATAAAAAATGAAAGGGTGAGCGTGAAGAAAATCTGACAGTCAGCAAAGGCAGGACTCAATATCTGCTGTGTAACCTGTAACTGAAGATCTGTTATCTGTATTTCTTCCTTTTTGACTGTAGTAAATTATTCTGGATCTCATTTTCTTTGAATGTAACATACACATCCTCCAAATACTTCAGCCAAATAATTTCCAGCCTCTGGATTGTTTGTGAACTGTTAATTTCTTTGCTTTGCTCTTCCTCCTAAATTGCATGTCATTTTTTGTCTTAATTACATGAGTGAAGGAGGTTAAACAGAACAGCAGATAAACCTTCCAGAGTGGCTTTTGTTATTCTAAGTATTCTGAGGTGCGTGAGATTTCCATTAATACAGTCCAAAGTGTCTGTATAACTAATTAAAAAAATATTTGTGTTCCTCTAATCTCTGTGGGCTGCTTAAAATCCTCCTCAACTTCTTTCATTTACAGAAAAATACATGTATGTTTTGCTACCCAACTAGCAGGGCTTGTAGTAATTCTATGCCCTCTCTAAATTGTGCATACATATCCTCTGTGCTAGAAGTCTCCCAAAACATTCAGCTACAAACAAGCACAAAAGTTAATCTAGGATGATATCCAGTGTGAAGGGAAACAGACTCTCCGCCTGYACAAGTGAGGGGTCAGATGTCACAAATCATGGTCAAGCCCACCAGTCCCCTGTTCCTATGGCAATGTGACTGGTGCGATGCCAGAGTTCAGGTCTTGAGATGCTTGGTTGCTTTGGTAACTACAGCTTATTTTCATGCTGAAATATGTGGGCTTTAGCCAGTGGGACAGTCTGTGTTCTGCCACTACCAARTTTCCTTGCAATAAAAATAAACTCTGCTGCTAGTTCATCAAATGGATTAGTTTTTGCCTCTATTATCAGGTTTTTTTCAGGCCTCTGACATGACTAGCTTTAACATTCCGGTGGTGCTTGTGTGTCCTTCAGTATTTGTCTTTTGTGGTAGTTTGGACTGGATAAATTTGTTTGTTTCTTTCTTTTTTCTCAAATAAATTGGTAAACATGTAAATTTGCATTCTTTTTTGATTTGTTTTCTTTAAGTGCTTCGCATCCCAGTTTCAGYTTCTGCCCTTCTTTCTGGTTCTTTTTCCTCTTGTTGGGGAAGTGGTGTGACTGGAGTGCTCTGCTGGCACCTGTGGCCAGTATTTTACAGGGTTTTASAGAGTCATGTGGAAAAGGAACATATCTGGCTTCTGTTATTGCGGGGGGAATATYATGTGGAGTTGTATGAGTTGCAGATGGTACAGGGAAGTTTTTGCTTTATCAGCTGTAGAAGAAAGTGGGWTTCTGTGTTTTATGGCAAAGTTTTTAGTGGAAAAAAGTGCTATTCTCCCTCATGTCCCCCTGTTTGCCCTATAAGCATCTGGAGAGCAAGAAGAGAGGGAGTGAGGGTGAGGGTATTTGTGCTTGTGCACGTAAAAGCTAAGGTTAACTCTGTGCTCTTCTTGATGAAGTACAGGAACAGCCAAACATTACTGCATGAAAAATTATTGTAGTTTCTTTTTTATTATTCTTATTATTATCAGAGCTTCTCTCAGAGCCATTCTAAGTACAAGTATTTAAACATTAGACTTTTTAAAAAGAATGAAGAAAAAGATCTGGAAACAATTTGTTTTCATTCTGCCCCAGGTTGTAAACTTAATAAAATGAGGCCTCCTTTTGCCCCCTTTACTGATCTTGACAAGTGCTTGAATGAATGTAGAATCATGTTGCTAACAAACATCATCATGCCATGGCCCTGGCTTCTTCTCCATGCTTACTGACCCCATCCGTCCTGTAACAGCCTGCTTCTGAAACGGACTGTGAGGAGTTGTGCAAATGGTGGGAAATTTTTATGCACTCTGTTGGCCTATGCCCACCTTTCACACGAGCACAGGGGCTTTTTATGACCGGACTTCAAAACTTCTTCAGTCTGCTGGAGCTTGTAAGGTCTGAGATGAGGTATGTGGCTTTTCACCCCCTCAGCAAGGTATCTTTGGAGCCTTGGGTAGCTTGAACCTTAATCATGCATTTCATGCAACTGGCAGGTTTTGCACATGTCATTTAAGAACTGTTTAGGTGACGACTATTCAAAGGTGGGCAAAGGGGGGTTTAATGTTCTACAGCAGAGCCTATCGTGGTCTTTGAAGAGCTTGTAACTGACTGACCCTTTACAGCTCCTGTAAATACTCTTTGGACTGCGAAAGCATTTGGGTAGTAGACAACCATTTGGTTGTGAAAGTCCATGGAGAATCATGGCTTTGTATGAGAAAGAATATCTGTGTGCCTAACGGAGTCAGGTAGGAAAGGGTTGTGAGCCATCTGTGTTCAAAGCAGCCTGCCTAGCTCTGTAAGTGCAGGCACGACTTGTGCTTATCTCTGCTACTGTACGTCACCTGACTCACCGAAAATGTGAACCATGGGTTTGCTAGGAGGTGACCTTCAAAATGTGTTGTACAAATTTCCTTTCCTTAAGAAGGGTCAGTGCTAGTCCTAAGCAGCTTGGCTGTGGTCCTGTTAATTAAGTAGCTGTCACTGATTTAAAGGATGAATCAGCAGGGGCTTCATTCGTTGCTGGCTGAAAGCATCAAAGCAGTCAGTAAAGCTGCCAGAATATGTTTATTCCTACATATTCCTACACTGTCCCCTACACGTGACACAATTTTGTGTGGGGCTAAAAGAAGTCTGACTCCACGAAGCCGACATGAAATGTCAATACTGCAGACCATTTCTGACATGCATGAGCTTATACTAATCCAACTTAAGGTTTAGGCAGACCCAGTCATTCCTAAGTCCATCAGTCACCCACCCCCTCATGGGTGCTCTGAGCCTCTGGAACACGTAGGGCCATCTGTTGTTTTAATGGAGGATTAATTTCTAGGAAACTCCAGTGTCTAGTATCAAAGCTGACATGCTTACATCCATGTTTAGCCAATTCTTTTTATATTTTTATTCTGGGCAATAGTTGAATTTCACTCAAGATAAATAACACACATGCATATCTTGAGATTGGGCCAGCATGTGCAGTTTTCAGAGCAATACAGTCAGGTTTGCTAAATCCTGTGATTCTAGGTGAAGTCTTTGTCACTTATTGTCATGGTCCTGTAGATATGTATGGAGATGATCAGGTATTGTGTCCTCCTGAGGAAGAAAAACAATGCAAAAGATAGGTAATAAACCACAACTTGATGTCATAATGAAAACAATTTATCAGATAAATCTATTTACTTTATTACTATTATTTTCATTAGTAAATTAGAATGTGTGTAGTGCTAAACATAAAATRCTTATAAAAGGACAATGAGGAAGGCACTGTCAGTGTAAGGTAGGGGCCTGCAACTTCTTCAAGTGGTGTGGCAAACTGGCTTTTTCTTTTCCAAACTGGAGGGAATTTGGAAAAGATAAATGTATGTGGAGGCAGTACTTAATTTTGCGAGCAAACTTTACACGGACACGTAAATAAAAATCTGTAGCTGCTCTGAACTTCATTTGCAAAGTACATTTGCCGGGGACTGTTACCACTGCTGTTACCCAGTGAAATGCAGCAGGAACTGGTAAGGCTGCTACTTGCCATAGCAGCAAGGTATCCTCCTAATCAYCAGCTCCCGGGAGAGTGAGGTGATTATTCATGTGCCAGGAGAACCAGCCCTGCAATGCTGCCAGGCCTATACCTGCCTATACCCTCCACTACGCGTGCTGTAGTGTTAGGAGCTGGCACAGCATCAATACGCTGCCGTGTTGGTATGGAGTGTCATTTACTTGCTTCACATGTGCCTGGTGTTAGCTCAGTCAGATTCTGTATCCAAGTRACAGTGGTCAACACTAAGGCAATCTCAAAATTCTCTTGGGGTTTCTGGATGGAAATTGGATGAYTAGTTTAAATATGATGTTTTATGGAAAGTGTCTGGTTTCCTCAAGCTTTGTGTTTTTCCTTGGGGGAGGTGGGATGGTTAGACGTTTCTGGGGGTTGTTATTGGTTTTCTTTGTCAGCATTTTCTATGATAGCTTCTGCAGTGATGGTTTTCTGTGTATCTAATATACAATTCTAACTCCCATTCATAAGCTATCTAGATGAGGATGGCTGAAGACCCTGAGTGCTTGGAGCTCTGACTGGTCCCATGGATTCAAACTGTACCTGAGCACTTCACCATCAGGCAAGTTTTAGCAGGATCCAGTGTTAGAAACYAGCACACAAACCCAGGCTATATTGATCATGTAGGTCTTTTTTCCTTTTCTCATTCCTAATACTGTCAAAATTCAACAGCTTCTCCAGACTTGGTGGGATGTATCTATTTTAACTGAAGGATTGAATGCTGTACCATGGCCTGTGTTAGTTCTTCTGAGGCTTACTGAAGAGGTACCAAATGCAATAGCAATAGCTCTCTTTCTCTTCTAGAAACAATCACCATCTTTTTTGGCTGGTCTCACTTACATCTTGGCTACATCAGTAGATGGAAGAGCTTTTAAGTAAGAGCTTGAGAACTGATTATGAGTAAACTTTAGCCTCTGTGCTTCTGTTAAAGGCTAAAAACGCCTGTCTTTCTCTTACTTCAGATTGTTCTCTGCCTTTTGTTCTTGCTTCTCAGTCTTTCCTTCCTGTTATTCCATCATTTGATCTTCATAATCTTCTTCCCTCTCCAGTTTCTATGTTTGTACTCCCACATGTTTGTACTCCTCTCCCCATTGCTTCCCAYCCTTGACAGCCATTCTACTGCTCCTGTCTCCTCCAGCTCCTAGTTTTCCCCAGGTGTTGAACAAGTCTATGATTCATGTTTCTTGAAGTCCATGGCTGTTGTCTGCCCTTGCAGAGGAGGGAAGGTTCCCCATGCCATCTACTCCATGCCTCGCTGGAAATGAATGCAGTGAGAAATGCAAGAATGGTCCTCAGAGCAGAAAGTGAACAATCATATTTACAAGAAACTCTAACTTGGAGAACAAAACAAGGCAAAAAACTAGGAGGAGGCTAATGATGTTGGAAAGGTGGCAAATCCATAGATCATAAGAGGACTTTTTTAATAGGATATAGGAAATTGTTAAAACAGTTTGATACGGGCAATAACATAAATATCCCAGGTTGTTATTTAAAATTACAGTTAACGACAAGGAATATCATAGAAGGGATATTACATCCCAGTGCTTAGGCCAATTTCTCTCAGGGATCAGGATAAATTATGATGTTTGTGCACAGGACAGAGTGGAGGTGACTGTCCAGGCAGATTGTTCTACTGCCAGTTTGTTAAGCTCTCTGCAGAGTTTCTGAAAAAAGGTGACGGGCTGGCTGGAGCAGGGTCTGTGTCACCCTGACTCACCATGTTCCTCCGAGTTGCACCTTTAAGAATCCCTRGCCCATACAAATTGATTTGATCCATGCTCTTGGGACCCTATGGTGTGGCCACGACACAGTCTGCGTAGCTGACTCTTGCCAGAAATTCTGCTGGCAGAAAAGCCATAGGGGAGGTGGGCAGGAGACTGAACAGCCCTACTCTTTTCCCCTGCTGACGCTGGATCATGCTGGTGTTGCTCTGTGGTGTGATCCAGCTGCTGCTGAAACAAAGCCTGTGCTGAGGCATGTTGACAGTCTCAGTCATGTACTTCTTGTTGACTCCAAATTAATTTWAAAAAAAACCCMAAACTGAGCAAATCTTTAATTAAAAGGGCAGTTGGTCAGACTAGCCTGACCTATCTCCTTCATTTTGACCTACTGTAAGCAGCTTGCTCTCTCCGGTAACAAGAAATCATTCTGCAGCAGTCTACATTAAACCCAGAGTCTCTGTCAAAATATCTGAAAAGTAGGTTAAATGTGATACAAATATCACTTGATTTTTTTTTTTTTGATGGAATGTTTTTGAAATAGGATGATTAATGCTGCTTGAATTAAATTAAAAAGGAGAGAGAGGAATGAGAAGAAACCAAATATAAAATCTGGAAATTAGGAATGAGAATGCTGAGAACAGATTTGCCTTGACCTAATGTCTTTAATCTCTTCCTTTTTTAATATTCTTCCTGAACCTATAGAAGCAATCTCTTTTACTACAAATGTACAGTTTGTTGTACTGAAGCACAAACAGGAAACTAATCTAGGATCATAGTGATTGACTGTGCTTGTACGAAGGAAGGAAACCCTTTGGGAATACAACACGTATCTTGCCATGAAATCCTAGGCCTCCATATTAGAATAAAGAAACATTTTATTTTTATTACTTTCTTTAAATAATCTGCCCTCACACCCCCATGGCTTGACTCACTCTTTCATGCTGTTTTGTTTTTTAYGCCATCCTGAGGTGTGTGTAGGGGATGCATGTGTGATTATTTTTGGTTTTATTTTTTAAGCCTTGCCTTRCTCAGTTCAGCATTGCCCATGGGGATCCAGGCATATGTGATCTCTCCAAGTTTATGGCTTGACTTGCTCCCAGATGCGCAGTCTATTCTGATTGACTGCGCTTTCGGACGCTACAGCCAGCTAGCCTGCTCCAGACTTGCAGCATCTTAGTAGCTCTGACCTTGGATTTGCTCAGGCACTGCATCACTCAGCCTGGCTGTATCATCTCCTCTCAGTCGGGCACATTCTGGTGGCTTTAAAAAATAGAATTTGTTAAATGCTAGTATCCAAAAGCAGCAGCGTAGCCGGGCAATGACTGGAATGCTCTGATAAGATTTGGCAATCAGGAAGATGAACAGTTTATGTAAACATATAACATAGTGAAGGTTGTCTTAAGATACTATCATTAAGATATTATTATGTCTTATTATGTATTAAGATATTAAATGCATAATCCTTCCTCCTTTCCTCAATCCAGCACAGATATCTTCTATGGAAAAGGATGTAAATAGAGACTTTCCCTTGGACTGCTTGGAGTTTGCTGTGAACCAGTGATGGCTAAACTGCAAAACGATCTTGATCAGGTAGCTGATGCTGCCTGTTGCCAGAGACAGGATACCAGCCTACATGGGACTGATGACTTTTTAGGTGGAGAAGAGGAAATGGAAGCTGGCTAAGACCTGCCACAGTCCCCTTGTAGTCATATATGTAAGGCCCCATCAAGGGGATTCCATGGGGATTGAAAGCGACTCCCTGGCTACAGCAGCAGTAAAGTTCAAGCCTTTAATTTTTCCCACCATTTGGAACAATGCATGTTGAAGCCTAGATCTGCTGGCTTTGGGGGTTTTCAACCCCCTCCTTGTCTTTGACCCTCCTCCATAGGCAACAAGGACAAGGCAAAGAAGGAGGATCAGATTATGTGAGAAAGAAAAGGTGGAGAGTTACTTCAGTCTGAAGGACATGTGCTAAACTGAGAGTTACTTTTGAGCGGCAGACCTGCAGGGCTACCCAGCATCCTTTCTGCTGTGTTGTTGATGGTTTGGAGCCCCCTCCTCTGACATGGTCCACGTGCCATCGTGTTCAGAGGATCAGGCTGATATGCAGTGTGCCTTCCCCTATAAGAGCTGAGAGGCAGYGGGTGTTTTTGGAGTGTGGCCTCACCTCTGCTGGTTCCGAGCTCGTAGCTGTTCTCTCTGTTGTGACGGTGCAGGGCATCCCTCCGCTGAGAGGCAGATGCCAGAGCTGTGGCGGCCTGGAGTGCAGGCTGTGCGGCTTGCTTGCGCAGGATTAGGAGCGGGTGACAGATGCACAAGGTGGCCTGGGGGCTTGGAGAGTGGCTGGCCAAGCATAAATACCACAGCAGGCCATGCACACAGCTTATACTGCAGGATCTGGGGGTCGGAGAGGTCTGGGGGATGCAGGAATGTGGAGCAGGGAAGAGCAGTGGATTCAGACCCTGCTTGGTAAAAGGCAGGAAGGTAGCAGATGGGTTTTAAGAAGGTGGAAGAGACATAGCCCCGATTTAGGGCTTTGGTTCAAGGAGAAAGAGCCAGTGTAACAGCAGTGCGGTGAAGTTCCGATTTTGGAAAACACAGTGGGCTCAAGACAGCATGTGAGGAAATAAACCTTGAGCTAAAGGCATGTAAGGATTTCTATAGCAGTGTGAGGCTTTTGCTTACATACTGGATCACAGCTTCCAGTGTTACTGACGCCTGTGCTTTACGGGGTCCCGCCATCCCGTGGGTAGCAGAGGGCGTCCCCGGGAGCCTGCAGCCGGGTTGGGTACAGCGGGCCGCACGCACCGGGATGCAGCAGTGCCGCCCGTTTCGGCGCTCCCGGCTCTGCAAGACGCTGCCTAGCGCTAGCGGGGTTTGCATGCCGCCGCCTTCCCAAGGGTCTCCGGCAGCAGGCGGGCGGGCGCCGGGCCGGTGCGGGGCCCGCGGGGCCGGTGCGGGGCCCGCTGCAGCCGCGGGCCGCCGGCGCCACCTCCCGGTCACGCCGCGCCCGGGCCCCGCCGGCGGCGGGAGGGAGCGCGGGGAGCGGCCGGGCCGCCCTCCCCGGCGTGTCGCAGGGCGCTCCCGCCCCGTCCTCACCCTGTGGCGGTGCGAGCGGCCGGAGCTCAGCTCTGGGTGGAGCACTAGGAATCACTGGAGGTCTCTGCAAAAAACGGCGGAGCGCCTTTAGTGCGAGAAACTTGGCCAAAACGTCGTCTGAGACGGAATTTTCTTTTGGTGCAAAAGCACTGTGTAACGGTGCTCGGCGTTGCTAGCCGTTACTCCTTCTCTGTCTGCTAGCTGACTGCTGAATATGTTGYAGGATCCTGAAATCTGTARAAGTTACTGTTTTTCCAGTATATGAACTGGAAGATGCCTCTTGCTAAAATATTTTATCTTCCCTTGCTTATTAATTTTCCATTATTTAGCTATTATTTTTTGGTGTTAGAAATCCTCCTCACAGGATCTAACATTGCTGTATGTTAACCTGGTTCTGGTTTTATGCCAGACTTCAAGTAGATGAAATAAGATTATGCAGCAAACTGAGTTTAAAAAACCTCCAGCCAATCTTTGTGAACGGATTTAATGAGCACTACACTGTAGATAGGCTATTTATATATAGCCATGGTCTTTTTCTTTTTTCTTTTTTTGGGGTTTGTTTGTGTGGTTTTGTTTTGTTTTGTTTTGTTTTGTTTTTCTTTGATGGAGGGTGAAGAGTCAAAAGAAAGCTTCTGGCTTTCCTTGCAAAATAAGTTATATTTCTGTTTAGATACTCAGTTCAGGCAGCTTCCTAAACTGGGAGCTTCCAGGAGCCCTAAAGTAGTGAGTTTTGCACTGAAAATAAAGACGGTTAGACTGGTTTGATTATCCATGTCTCAACAAAATAAACTGAYAAGGAGGTAGTCACTCAGCTGTGTTTCCTTCTTTCCTTCCTTTGAATCTTTCTTTKCTAGTAATGAAAGTCTGAGGTTTAGTCGATAACTCTCAAGATCTCTGTGATCCAGTATGTATATGAAGAACATACTTGTAAATACTGTATCATGTATTGAAACACGGTTTTGTCAATTCTAAGATCAGAATTTGTAGCTTGCAGATTTGCAGGCCTGTGTAGTGCCTCTAACTGGGAGYCTTTATGAACCATGTGTATTAACCYGTCAATAATCTCACCAAGAACAGTAGTCGTGTCTTGAGGCACATCACACTGTTGAAMGCTTAATACAACCTTTCTGCTATCTGTGTGTCTCTGTTTTATGAGTCRTCTGAGGGGACAGAGGTACAAGAAATCCACTGAGTAGAGAAAAAATGGAAGATTGTTTTTTGAATTGTGTTTGCGTTTCATACAGCCACATACAAGCCAYGCGGACAGTTGAATTAAGCTGTTTGTAGGGGTGGGAAGAAGGACTGGGAGTACAAAGAGGTCAAGAGTGTCTTATAGGGTGGTGTCAGTGTGTAACTGCATCCTGAATGCTAAGACTTACAGTTCAGAGACAGTGTAGATTTTATTTATACCCATTATAGCTTTTGTTTATACCCGTTAACAGAGTTAGAGCTAAACTCTATCAGCTGCTTTAATATAGGAGCCCGTTTTCCTGAAACCTTTCCACTTCTGTCCTTGGATCATCCCAATAATGCTGTTCATACTGCCTGTACTATAACTTTCATCTCCATCCCTGTCTTTGAGTTGCAGACGCTCTGATTATGGGAGGTTTATAAAGCTATTAAAATACAGAATAGTGTAAAGGTCAGTTTTCCTCTGAATACTTTACTAAGCCAGATAGACGGAGTGCCTGAGGTGAGATATAGCATCAAGTCAGCTTATTCTCGTTACAGTATTAGGCACATATTTTTGTGCTTTTCTCTGCTGGACACCGAAACAGGAAAGTTTTGCAAAGGTTAATGATTTAAAGGTGCCAGGAATGATCTCTACAGAACAAAGACCTTTTTGAAAGGTGGAAACAGCAGAGAACTTGGAAGCTGTTAGTTACCAATATGGGGAATTGACTGGGAAAGCTCACATTCTTCTAGACCTCGCACAGACAGATTGAGAGGGAGTCTAATGGATGTTACAAGAATTGGCTTCAATTATCTCTCATAAAATTTGCAGTACGTTCTGTCAGAGGGAAGTTGTACTTCTTGACAGCRTATGAGATTGCTGCAATTCTGACTGGAATTTGGATACTTGCCACAGCCTGTTAAGCAAAGCAGCACACTCCCGTACCTTTGTCAAGCTTGTCTTTTCGTTTAACTGAGATTTTTAGTTAAAAAAAGTGACAGTCTTGTGTGACCATATTTTTAAATAGAACATATTATACAGAAGTATCTAGAGCTCYGAAGTGCTTCAAATTCTGCACGTGCAGCTTGGCATCTTCAGTGGGGAGTGATTTTTCTTCCTTCCCACTCCACTCCCCTCCCAATGGGTGGTGGCTCCCAGGACAGCAGAGCAGGAAAAAGGCTAGTGCGGTGAAACCTGAGTGGCCAGTGATTTCACAGTAAGGTGATTTTGTGACTGAATGCAATATCGAAAAATCAAAAATCATCTTTGGAGACTTTCTACTTGGTGGAACCTTTAAAAAGCAGCTTTCACAGTAAAAAAAAAAAAAAAAAAAAATTCCAAGCAGAAAAAAAACACAGTTGTGTAGGATGCAATGTGAATAACAAAGATTTCCTAATTTTTGACAAATGAATGTGCAATTTTTTACTTCTTTCCGATTCTCACTCTGTACTGAAACATTTCTCCTGCACCTGTCATGGGAATTCATAAATATAAGCACTTGATAATTCTTCCATGTTTGGCCTGGCAACTTTACACTTTAGAGAACATCTGCTGACGTCTATCTTTATTTCTGAAAAGTGCTGATTTAAAAACTTCAACTGTTTACAGAAAAGTTTAGCTTCTGAAAATACTCARACTGAAATATATTATGAGTAAAAAGTTTCAAGATGGTCTGTACTAYGACTTAACAGTTTTGAGGATTTTCAGGTTTTTTTCCCTGCTTAAAACCACTTTGCACAACAAATTTTTCAAGTTTAAACTCTGTTTTTTGKKKTTTTTTTAATCTTTAGATTGAAATGGAATACTTCATTTCCTGAAAAACATCTTTTTTCCTGCAAAAGATCACCCTTCTTGAGATCTTTGGGGTTTTACCCTAATTGAGGAAAGAAAAAAAATAAAAATCTCTGTATCAAAATTCTTAGTAGGATAGGAAACCATTTCCCACTGGAACCATGGGCATCTGAGCCTATTGGCCCAGATTTTTGCATTACAGCTGGAAGTTCTTATACTGAAGACTCTAGATCAAGTCATAATTTTGCCATATTTAGAGGAGAAATCTGATTTGGCTTTCTCTTGTCCCAGGACATTGTCCTYCCAAAGAGGATGTTGTCTGAGGTCTTCAGCGGGTGACTGGTTATTCTTGTCCCATGTTCAGCCTCAGTAACCTGAACTGAAGCATCATCTGAAAGTCTTACACAGTTCTGTAAGACATTCTGATGAAATGACGTGAATTAATTTTTTACTAGCTCTGCTGCCCTAACGTGGCATGAAAGGAATAGGAGGTGAAGGCATCAGAAGGCATCTTGTTCTCTGTGTGTGAAAAAGGAGAATCCTTTGCAGGTATATATGGTAACTTTCTACAACGAAAGTTTCCAGTTCATTCATGGTAGAGATATTCTAGGTACATCGGTTACACCAATGCCCATATGCTTTGTTGTTTGTTCAGATTAGGCTTGTTGGAAAGGGGATGGAGCCTGTTCAGCCTGTTTACATTGCTTAGGTGTTTGTGCCATACCTTCTGTGTCTCTTTCAATTTGTGAAAGGATAGGAGGAATGTGAATGAATGAAATGTGGGGCCGTATTTCCTAAGTACATCAACAGGACTTGGCAACTCATCGTTCAGATCACCTTACGAATGAGATTCAGCAGGTTTTTCAGTCTTTCCTGCTTCTCACAATCACTTTGAGTTTGATACTCTTTTTATTAGAGACATGTTTCTTTTGTAGCCTGTCTCTTCAAAGTCCCTGTCTGTTCCCCATGTTTCTTCTCCATTTATTGCCTCTTATCACATATTCAGAATACTCCTGGGGCTGTTTGACTTTTCTCTTTGTTAGTCACAAAGTATCTGTTATATTGGTGTTCCATCTAAGGAGTCTCTAAGGGCTCCCAGGAATGACATGATACATAAAATTACCCAGCTCTCTCTTCAGATCATCATGATAGTCCTCTAATCCCAGTGCACTATATCAGGATACTTTGCTTTATGCAGATAAATATTACTATCTGAAGAAGAAACAAGATTCCCACTCCAGCTCAGTTAGGTATTTCTGAGTGCAAGCTCTCATCCCTCCCATCACCAGGTGTAAATTTGTGCTAGGTCATTATATTGCTAACATCCTGGTAGCTAACAAGCTGGTAGCTTGCCAGAGGATGTGGTTTAAGATCATCTGCCTTCTAAGTTCTCCAGAGGAACATAAATTTAAAAGATTCGCTAGGGAAAGAGGTGGGAAGGTTGGTAGGAAGGAATAATGGAGGCCTGTTCTAAACAAACCAGATTAGCTTTAGAAAACTTACCTAGAAATCAAACATTTTTTTTAACTGAAAGGAAAGGTCTCTGCAAATGCAAAGGTAGCACTGACCCAGTCAAAGCACTAAAGGACATCAAACTGGATTGTGTTTTTTCAAATATAAAGTTTGTTTGTGACATATTTGGTAAGATAAGGAGAGATACAGTATTACAGCATTGTCCTGTTACAGGCAAAGGATTGCCTGTTACGGAGCTCTATTTGTCTTTGTCATGGTTTAAACCCAGCTGGCAACTAAACACCACGCATCCGCTCGCTCACCTCCCCCCGTCCCCCCGGTAGGATGGGGGAGGGAATCGGGAGGGCACACGAAGGAAAACCCGTGGGTTGAGATAAAAACAGTTTAATAACGGAAATAAAACAAAGTAGAACAGTGATAACAACAATAATCACAACATACAAAGCAGGCGATGCACAATGCAACTGCTCACCCACCGCGTGTCCTGAAAAACCACATGTCCCGAACGAACCACATGTCCCGAACACGTTTTTATACTGGGCATGATGTCACATGGTATGGAATGCCCCATTGGCCAGCTGGGTCAACCGGTCCGGCTACGGTYGCCCCCCAGCTCCCCCTGCACCTGGCAGAGCAGGGGGAGGCTGAAAAGTCCTGGTGCAAGCACCACCCAGCAACAACCAAAGCATCAATGGGCCATCAACGTTCCTTTCATTACCAAACCCGAAACACAGCACCCCCTCCAGCTACTGGGAAGAGAGTTAACTCTGTCCCAGCCGGAACCAGGTCAGTCTTCTACTTTGGCCATTTTCATGTTCTGGCCTTGCTGCTGTTGACTTTCCCATGAATAATGTTGCCTTGAGTACTAAGAGAAAGTATTACTCTCTCCACAGATACTAGCATGAACTCTTAGACTTGCATCAGACCGGCGAGATGAGGTTGCTGTTATTTCCTTGTTTTCCTACCACACAGAACAGATGTTCAAAGGCCCTCCTCTTGCTTGTTACCTGGAGACCCTGTCCTCTGCAGGTGCCTTGGACTGGCCCAACAGTGATAAAGATTTGACCTAACTAGATTCCTGAGCAGGACACTGGGATTTGGAGTAGGGTGAATGGACAAGTGATCCCTGGAGCATGAAACTAAACAGAGTCCTATTGTGCTGCTTTGCTATGCTTATTTATGTATGTGGCTATGTGGAGATTTTCCTGTTTCCATTCCCTTCACTTTTTTGCAGTCTCAGTCTGGTGGCTCCATGCTTCGAGAATTTTAATGTTTCTGAGTGGAGAAGACCCAGTGTCAGTGCTGACCAACAGTGTGTGGCATTTTTTTCCTACAACCCGAAATAAAAGTGTAGCTCAAGGAAAGGTCTTGGGGTTTTTTGGTTTGTTTTCAAAAGATACTTAGCTGGATTGATCCTGGCAGCAGGCAAAGACTGCGGATGAAGCAGGCCCTTACAATCCTTTCCTATCTCTTCACCTGCATGTGCTGATGCTTTTATTTTTGAACCAAGGAGCACATCTCTCTTTTGTCTAGGTACCTCTGAGCCCAATGGGTGCTGGTCAGTGGTGATAACTCTGCAGTTCTGCAATAATCCAGAAAGCCCTTATTCATAAATAAGTAGCGTCTCTCCCAGACCTCAGGAATATTTCAGTGTCCTTGAGATTCTCCTTTGCTTTTTCCTCTGCTTTAGCTAATATTTATTTTTATTTCTGATTCTTTTTTGCAGCTGCCAGCAGAAGTCTGTGCAGCCTTGAGTCTTGGAAGTCAGATGTTGGTGTTATGAGTCCTATTTTTGCTCTTAGTACTGGCAGGGCACCCACAGGCGGTCTGAGGTGGCTCCAGTTCATACTGTCCCTGGTTGTCATGTCTGTGTGCTAGACGGAATAACTCTTCCTCTTGACTAGMTTTCCTGTTTATGTTTTTTTCATGTTTTCAAATGACTTCTCTTTTTCTGGATTTAAGCCACTCGATAATAATTAACAATGCAAATGGCACGCAGTAACAGCCAGTCTTCTCTTACGCTCCCTTGGTTCTAAGGGGATCTGACATAAATATAAATAATATAATTAAGTGTAATCTATTTAGGGACAAAGTTCCTAGTCCTGCTGAGGATTTCCCAGCTGGAGCAGGAAGGAGGAAGTCACTGCCATCCATGCTATGAAGAAGTACCACCACCCTATTGAAAGGAAATTTTACGGTTGCAATACCAGTGCCTATGGAGTTGCTGTTTTCTCCTGCTGCGGAGGGAGTGGCTGCTGTTTTTGTGGAGGTGAACTGTAAATCACTATGATATTGCTAGTGTTTTTGCCAAATACCCACCATGGCCTGGGCCCCACAGCCTGGCGCATGGATTTGTTGCACTGAGGAAGGCTAAACGTTTCCTTGCAATCACTTCCCTCTGTGCTCAAATATCCACCAGTAGTGGGACTTTGTCAGGCTCCCTGTCTTTTAACTGCCGTACACCTAAAAATAGGTAGATCTGGATTTTCCTGAAAATAAATGTGGACATAATTAAAAATTCAAAGTTTGTAGAGATTGAAAGCCTTTTCCCGGTTGGCCTCAAGGACTCAGGCCCCTGGTGATGTGRCTGGCATGGGCAGATGAATGACAAATGCCTTTCCAAGTCTCCCGAGTCTTTGCTCCACGTGAAGCTGTGTTGAGAAGGGAGGGCGAGGGAGGAAGAGGAAGAGGCAAGGCAGTAGCCTTCCTGCAGAGGAGCTTCGCTTTCTGTACCAGCCAGCGGTAGCAAAAGCCAGGACTGCAGGCAGGAGCTTGCTGTGATCTTGTCCCCTGGCACTGGACGGTGGCTTTTGCTACTGATCTCCTTTTGAGGTGACATCCAATCTTCAACACTCAGTGTCTGGCTCTTTAGAGTATCTGCCTTCTAGATATATTGGATTGCTTTTATTGTTATTAAAATTAGGATAATCATTTCCAACAGGAAGCTGACCAGATGTCCTCATTTAATCAAAACAGATCCCTTTTTTCTGTGTAACATCCAGCTGTCCTAGCATTCTTCAGAGCAGACCCATTAATCTCAGTTTTCTTGGTGCTGAGATTCCTGAAAGCTGTCAAGAATTGCTCACTAATAATTGCATCTCTGATCCTTTCATCAGGAGTAAAATATGACTCGAAACTCTAGGAAATAGTGGTTAGTGCTCAGAACTTCTTTAATAAGAAACGGAACCGATACTTTATTTGCAAGGGAATGCTTCAGTCCCATCCCTGGTATAAAAAGTTTTTAAAAGAGTTCATTATGAAAGTATTTTTGGATTATCTTTRATTTAGCTTGTGCGCTGTTTTCTCAGACTGTAGGAATGCGGTCTGACAGAATGTGTACAGGAGAAAAAAGACACATTTTTACATACTGGAGGGCTGGAAGACTGGGCAGGGAGCTGACTTTAGCTTGGCATTACAAGAAGGGAAGTTTTCCTTAAGAATGATAGCCACTGTTGAAAATGAGACTGATCCACAGACTCTGAGTAGTGTGGAAACTAACTCCTTGTCTCTGCTAACAGCATAAACAGCACAATTAAGTTGGGAGGATGCTTGAAGTTATTTTTATTCCAGTCATGAGACCCTRGTACATTGCATAATTATTTTGATATTAAGTATTTTATAATATTTAGTTTATCTGTTTTCACCAGATTGGAATAAACTATTTTGGGATAAACTGTGCTTTCCATTTCTGGTGCGGTTTTAATTGAARTAGTGTATTTAATGAACAGAAATTCTTGGTGCACATAAGTGCACATAAGTCCGAAAAGGGGAAGAATGGGATATATAATCATGTCCAGCTACCAATATGGGCACTCCCTGTCCCACAGAAATCTGCCACTCTGCTCAGATATTTATTGTCCACTGTAATTACAGCAAATCTTTAAATCCTTTCAGATGTTATTTAGATGCTCTGGGGGCTCATGGTTGTTGTTTTCAAAAATTGTCCCAGGGTGTCTAATTTCCATCTGGCAAGATAGCCATGGTAGGCAGAATATGGATTAGATTTAAAGTCTCGGGTGACTTCCCAGAGCAGCACCTTATTTACACATATTTACTTGACTGGGAAAGTATGTTCTCATCTATGGGAAGTTACTTTTTGATAAAGTTCATTGTCTATGTTTTTTGCAGTACACAACAAATTCCTTAAACAGTTAATGAAAAGAAAATAGACCCTAATTTGTTAGGACTGCTGTTGACCTGGTGCTTTTGATCCAATCCAGCACAATAGAAGTCCAAGGAGATTCCTGGCAGTGACAGCAATTTGAGTAAGATAGATAACTAATTTTTTGGACATTGTGGTTTGCGGAGTACATTACAACTGGCATACATGGCTATGATGGTCTACTCACACAGAGACATCCAGCTATATGGCCAGAGGACAGGGTAAATGCAGTAGACTCAGATGCTCAGCTGTACAAGGGAGGGCTATGAGAAGGGAGGCTGAAGCCTTTTTCATCACAGAAGGGAAAGAAATGTTGTTCCAGGAAACGGTTCTAAACAAAGCATTTAGTGTGCATTGGGGAAAAAGAGTGTGTGCTGGACAAAACTTAAAAAGGACCTTTCATTGTCAAAGTGCAACAAGGACGAGGGAGGAGTATTGTCCCGCGGATGAGGAGTCAGTCACAGTATATTTTAAGCAGCCAGCAATAGAACCTTTCATACCTAAAAATAAAGATCTATGGGTCTCATCCAAAACCCATGGAAGCAAATGAGATTATTTTCATTGACCTTTGAATTGGCAGCCATAAATAGACGGTTTTTCTTTTTGTCCTCTTCTGCTGGAGAGGAAGAGGACATTTTGGGTTTCATAGCTCTTTGAGCTAAGCTGCTGAAAGACTGCATCTGCTGGTAGTTACGCACAGATCCCTCTCCACTCCCATTCTTGGGAAAAAGAGCACTGCTGGTGGTGAGGTGACCTGAGAAGGGGTGAATCATACGAATGGCAGTCTCTAACATGCCTAAGCATGAGGAAAAGAAAAGGAAAATATATTTATACAGAAAACAGTAATTGAGATAACTCTGGTGTCATTGGTGGGTGTGAAAGAGTTGATTTTTTTTTTTAAGGCAGGAAAGGAATGAATCTTCAAAAACCTGCTTTGATTTTCTTTATAACATGTGCTATGAGGCCATGCTCAGCAGTGAGCCTAGAGCTTCTGCTTGAGCAATAAGACATTTTAGAAAGCCGTTTTCTTGATTTCAAAGCAGTGTATGTTTAAATGACAGAAAGTGTAAGGTGTCTGACCAACTGAATACCATTTCTGCATGGAAGAACATGTGTCTCAGTATATTTACAGAAGGCTGTCCACTATGCAAGTAGTAATCTCCTMCACTGTTATTGCTGTATTGTAGTATTGTTATTCCTCATTGTACTAAAAATCAGTGCAATGATTTTAGTGCCCATGCACTAACAGGCTTAGGGCACACAGTAGCTTGAGCAGAAAAAGGGCAGATCTTGTGTTGGCTTCTCAACATGATATTGGCAATCTCTCTGCTTGAGGGTATATCCCAGTCCTCCCATGCCCCTGCAGACTTTGTCTACGTGGATGGCTAACACCCCCTGTAAGAGGTGCCTGGAAAGGTTTTGGATCTACACACAGTGGTCCCTGGTTTGCTTAATGTTTCAGTCCATTCATTGAGTTTTGTCCCTCCAGAAATACTTAGCCAGTGTTGGGAACCAGACTCGTGGTACCCCATCCCATCTCCCACAAACAGAAAACATCTTCAGTTGGGCCTAAATTATTACTGACCATGTTGTTATATTTGTCTTTAAAATCATTGCTGAACTGTTCTACTGACACGTCTTCATTTTTTCGATGCCCCAAGCTCCCTTGTTGGCTTTAGAGTTTTTGTTGGGTTTTTTTTTCATATCTTGCTGTTTCTTCTTTAATCCCTTTCTCCTGAAGAGAGCAAAAAACTAGGATATGTAGTGGAGTCAAAGCAGCCAGAGCAGGTGTGGTAGTGTGATGACTTCCTTCTTTGAAGAAGAGGAGATTTTGGGTAGAAAAGAAGATGCATTATAACTTTCTGTAAGAAACAGAACAGCCGCAGCAATGACAGTTCATGAAGTAACAATTAGTAGGACTGGAGTAGCTAGTTCAGGTGAAGTACATAATTAATGTCACCATTTCCATATTGAAAAACAATATWTTTTTTTTGCTGTTTCTCTAGAGTGATGTTTGAAATCCTTTGGATTTGGAGGAATTAAGAGCAATGTACCCAAGAAAACATTGTTCTTCAAGACAGGAGGCACCAGAAAGTGCCTGTGGTGAATGCCCAGAGTCTAACACCAGAGCAGCTTTGGCTGAGTGATGAGGGTTGGATTTCCAAGGGAATGGAGGGGGGTACATGTTATACTGCCCCAAAGAGTTAGCAGGACTTGGTTGTCTGAAAGCTTTTTTGAAAATCCGGAGCTAATATTATTAGTCTAGATAAAGCCTTGGGAGTTAGCACTGAGTGGAAGACTACTCTTTCTAGTCTCTGGTTATGGCTTCATACTCTGAAAACTTTTTACAACTCCAGGTGTAAGAGTCAATTAACTAGATATTCCTAGAATCAACCAGTGATTGCTTCTGCCAGAGCTGAATTCAGCTTTCATTCCTACTCTCTCACTTTTTAAAGTTTCTTACAACTACCTTAGACRTATTTCAGACTATGGGTTTCCATACAGCCTTTCAAACTACAACCTAAAAMCAAGAATTTTGGCTTGTACAGCTCCCCTTTTTTGGGGGGGAATGGGAGGGTGGGTAGGAAGGACAAGTGCAACATGCACCTTGGATAACTGTAACCTGGAAGAGGCCTGAGAAATGTTTCTGGATCATTCTCTCACAATTTATTGTAGCTGCCATTGTCCTTTCACAAGATTACATTCTAGAAAACATGCTACAGCTGTGCTGCTAGGTAWAATATATGGGATCTGTTTTCTGCCTCTTATGCAAAATAGCATGGCAGAGTTGACATCCATGCAACTAGGTTTTCTTCCTTTCCAAAACAGATTGAAGAGATTGCGGTTTGCCTACTGGGAACCACTCCTGGCCCTTGTCACTCGTCATTCCCAGGCACTGTCTGGGAGAAAGCATGTTAACAGTTTAAATAGCATGGTCAGTATTTGAAACCATGTCCTGGCCCTCCTTTATCTACAAATAACAGACTTAGCCATGCACAATGGTGCCAGAAATGGCTGTATTATTGAAGTGTGTACTTCAACAAACYTATGTCAATGTAAAGCAGTGCTGGACTGTTTCCTGACTTTATCACCATAAAGGAAGTTCAGAGGCCTGGCCATCATCTCCTGTCAGGTAACTGCAAATGCTGGTGTTAAAGGATTCATCCTCTCAAGAAGATAATAGAAACTGCTTGATATGTGAACCCCAAAGCGTGATTCTCTTTATTTACTCTGAGAGGACCTACTTGATAGGATTTTTAAGGACATGGTTAACTTCAGGCATGCAGCTTCCCGTGAGCCAGTTATGCTCATGCTCAGAGATAAGTACTTACACTGCGATTCAGCAAGCTGTTGAAGTAAGCTTGCCAGGCTGGATGGAGACAGCAGGAAGAGTCCTGMAGATAGCCATGTCCTTTGCTATAAACAAACTAGAACTGTGATTTATCTCATGCCCTGATTCTGTCCATATTCTTATGCTCTGATTCTGTCTATTCTAACCCTGAAAGCAGGGTTTTGCTTATTAATACCAAATTCATATTTGTCTGGCAGCATCCCAGTCTCCAAGCATAGCCTTGGAAGATACAGATGGTTACTTGCAGTGTGGAAGAAAGAGCCAGAAGGTGGTAGTTATCCTTCATGGTACTGTGAGTTAAGTATCCATACACCTCTTTTCTTTGGGGAGAGGCAGGAGTTGGAGAGGGAAAAATCTCTCTCATTTTGCCCCAGAATGAAAACAGTATTTGAAGTTTTATATAGTTATTTCTTATGAAAAGGAGTTGTTTTTAATTTTCATGCAGCTCTTGTTTTAAACATTTATTTGAAATTGTGGACAGATATTTGCTGTCCCACAGCAAGTTACTGTTATTTAGGAGAAGCTGAATTTATGATGTGTCTTTTTCATATCAGTGCCCAGCATTTTAGGAGAAACACTGTGCTGTGAAGCTTATTTTTAAATTGCATTTGTTAGTAATGCAAGAATTTGCTATTATGAAGGAATGGAGAATCAGGCCTTGGGAAGGGTATTCTAGCACTGTTAAGATGGATTATCAAGATCTAGCCTCATATATTGACTTTCTTTTTTTTTTTTTTTTTCTTTTTCCCTTCTCTTATCAGATGCCATGCCACCTGCTCAGAAAGCCTTATTTGCTGTTGAGCTGTCTGGGTCTACAGAAACTTGTTTTGCCTGTCATTTAGATAATATTTGAATCACCCTTCTTTTCAAATGCAATGAAAGAGGGCTGTAAAGCACTCAGTAATTTGCTGTGGTCTTGATACTGCCCAGGTCCACTTTTCTGGCTCTGTTAATTTACTATAACTGGTTTGTGAAGRCTTTCCAGTGAAACAAAAACAAAATAAGAGCTCTTCTTCCAGTACAACAGTGAGATAAATCTGAGTTAGTAGTTAGAGAGTCGCTTTGGGAAGCTGTAAGATCCRGTAGCATCACCTTAAGCACGTGGTCTTTGCTTTTCAGATGTCCATCTGTCAAGGTAACACTTCACAGGGGTGTCATAATGAGTGCAGAGCTCTTCATGACCTCACGTGGTAGGTGCTATGGGAGGCCACCATTTCATGATTAAAGGGGTGGGTGAGAATCATGGAATTTTAATGTAAAAATAACTTACAATACATACACAGGACCAAAGATGTTTGTAACACTTGGATGCTTTTTGTGATGTGGAGCCGAACCTTTTGAACTCCAGCCAGCATTGCTGGTCATGCTCCTGACATGCCTCCTAGCTGATTCCATGGAGATTTCCTTGCATTTTGTACAGAATGCCTCCTCTCAGATGGTGTTTCATATTCTCATGACTTCAGTCTGCCTGTTCTGAAATACCAGCATGCCTGCTGGTCACTCCTATATGCTCTAGTGACTCAGTAATGCTGTTCTCTGGCTGGTGTGGGATTTCCTTCTGTTTCTCAGGGATACAATGTCTGCTTAGCTGCCCTGAGTTTACGTGTCCTGAAAGCCTATTTCCTCATCACTTGTCAAGCCACATCTGCTTTTTCTCCTCCTCCTCCCCTAGACCTTCTGTCTCTTTTTTTGAGATGTTGTTAGACTTCCAGTGCCTTGAACAGGTCCCATGTGGGACTCACTTGAAGCTGAAGCAAAGGTGGTTGAGGGAGGGGKGGGAAAGGATATAGGCATTAAATTAGAGGGACTCCCTAAACAAAAAAGGACTATTTGTCACTGTAGTTTTTCTGCAATTTTGGGGTGGGAAAGGTGGTCCTCTTTTTTCAGTCAGAGACTGATTTTTCAGAGCTTTAACAGTAAATGAAATATGTCCTCTAGAATATATGATTGCATGCAATGTACTGGTGTTTTCCTCGTGAAAAGACTACGCTCTTTGCAACCATTTTTGCCCTGACTCAACTTCACAGCCCTCGGGAAGTTCKAACAGTGGTAGGAAGGCAACTTGGGTAGAGCCTCACTGTTCACACTGGGCAAAACCTTGCCTGAAACTGTGCAATATTCTTGTTCCTGTAGTCCTTCGCCTTTCACAATCAGTCCTGCATGCTCCACATGAAAGAAAAGGAAATAAGCGTAACAGGGAACGTCAGAGAACCCATGTCTGCATTCATGAGAGTGCCTAAGTACTCTGATAGCAGAATTTCTTCTTGATGAGGGAGAACATATTAGCTAAGTGCCTTAATAACTCACCAAGTATCCTTCCTAATCGAGTTTTCCACAGCACATATATTTCTTTAGTGTGCCTATATTTTATATCCCTCCTCTGTGAGGGAAATTTCTGCTGCAGAACTTTCTACCTAATGCTGGACTGCCCCAGCTCATGAGTAAACCTCCCCTCACCTGTCAAGTGCATCTGTTGTGTACATTTTCTTGTACCACTGACTTCTTTGGATGGACAAACTGAGGGGAATATGTGACTTAAGACCCTGCAATGAGACAGTAACAGATGAAGAAGTGAAGATTGCACAAGTCTAGTCTCCAACGCTAAACCAATGAGAATATACAGTATGTCTCATGCCATGAAAAGATGAGTGAGAGACATAAACTGCTACTATAAAAAGAACAATTTAGGGTATATATATACCCTGACATTTGGAATGTTCTCTTTCCATATGTAAGAGATGTAAGTGGGATCCTCTCTAGCTCGTATACTCAGGCTGCAATGTGTCAAATATAACATGAAATTGCAAAAGTCTGATGCTGAAATGATGATGAATGTGTGGTAAAATTGTGGGAACTCACAGACCTAAATGCTGAGCTCCCATTTACTCTAGTAACATGCAGTGTACACACCATGTACTTAGTTATAGCCATTTTTGTATTAGGTTTCTTTTCTTTTCTTTTTTTTCTTTTTTCTTCCGGATGTGATACTGGTCATTGATCTTCAGCATTTGTACAGGCTGATAACAAAGGACAAGTAAAGTACAGATATAAGTGATTATTCAGCACCTTCCATGTCCATTGCCCGGTTGTTAATCTTGCAAAACATTTTAATCTGTAACATGACAGATATAGTTTGTTTGATATGACAGCTTTGAAAGTAAAATGCTTTTGTGCTCAGTGCTCTGCAACTTTAAATTCAGCAGACACTCATTTGTACTAAGGGCCACTTTGTCCCCTGAAGGCCATAGCCTTTACCACTTGAGGCAGAGACTTTGTCCTCTTTCACCAGCTGCTTCACTTTTCTCATTTCTTTTAATCATCTTAGCTGGAACTTTTACTTTACAGTCAGTGGAAGAACAAAATTCTAGCATTAAACACTTTCTGCTGACACCCCTCTGACCTGTTCCACCTGCATGTTTGAGTGATGCTTTCTTGACTAAAATAAATAATTTTATTTTAACCAAGGAATAAAAAAAAATGTGATACTTCAGATAAACATTACTGGGATCAGCGGAGCAAAAGAAAAGAAACCAGTCTTTGCTATAGATCCTGCATTTTACCTTGTTTTTTTGCTACAACTGTTTCTCTTTTGTGAAAAATCTCACTGGAATCTCAAGAGAATAATCTCATTCCTGCTGCAGTAAGCTGGGACCCCCATCTTCCTCCTGGTATCTTCTTCTCACAGTTTGGGCAAGAAGCAATGTATGTTACAGCTGATCATGACCTACCTGTGGGAAGWCTCACACAACAGGAGTGCTAACTGTTTAGCTCAAGTTTGTGTGTTCCCCTCACATACTACAGTATCAATTCCTCTCTTTTCTCTTTCTTTCTCCTACTATTCCTGAAACTTGTAAGAACCTTGGGTCTTTGAGACTTCCATTCCTCTGATAATTTTGGATAAATATGGGCAGTAGATTGGAGAGAAAGGGAAAGGATGATGCCAGCTATTATGCTATGACTGTTAGCTTCATTGTCTTAGGAAATCATGCCTCAAAATTATTTCAGCTCATTCTCTACACACAGATAACTCCTTACAGAAGTGTAAAAGTTCAGTCTATCCTACTGATGTTAGAAAGTCAGAACTTATTGTCTTCCCAGTAAATTCTTGAATTATAATTTTTTTAAGTAGTTTAGGTAGTTCGTCATCCAAAGTCCTATTTAAAGCCATTAATAGCCTTAATTTCACTAAAATGTTCATGGGATTTAGGAAGCCTAGCCTATGAAAGGAAAATAATTCTTGAACATGTGGCATGGTACCCTTCCCCTCATCAGGAACATACCTTCTGTAAGAAGAGGCCAGAAAACAGATTCTGAATGCTTTCCCACAAACTTCCATGGTAATGGAAAATGAATCAGGCTTAAAGGCTACAGAGATTAGACTATGCAACAACAATGTGATGGTCTGAGGCAAGTCAGTCCACATCTACAGTGTGTCATATTTGTTGTATTTCTTATAGAATCACTATAAAACTTTAATCCTTCTGGGCATGAATATTATCCCACTTAATATTAACAGTATCTCCATCCTTGTTTCCTGGTGTTATCCAGTTTATTCATATCTCGTGAATTCCTTGCCTTTCACTTCCTTATCTTCCTCCTCTGGTAAGGCTTGCTTTCTGCTTCCAAAACGGGCTGGGTACATTTGAGCCTGRATATATCTGTGCAGTCAGCCCATCTGGGTACTCTGGTATGCAGCGTCATCCAACCAGCTTTCCCAAACTCTCTGCTCCTATAGTTCTGGTTTCCCACCGCTCTTCTCCCTCTTTCTGCCAGATGCTGCCTCATTCTGGGTCTGACTTGAGGATATTCAATCAGTTCTACTTTCTGCAGCTTGCAWCCCACAGCTGTTATTTGATCTCATTTCCCCCCTTTTTTTCCCCTCCTCCCCCTTTCAGTTTTGATGTAGTTCCAGAATTTCATTATCTAATTGATTTGTTCCGGTAGACCTTTAATTTCTTCATCTTTTAATAGGTCTTATGAGGATTGTTTTCTCACTTTGGAGCTTAGTGATGGCTGCTTTTCCCATTTAATATGTACGGGCTGCCAATCAATTCTACCGGACTTCATCTCAGTCTCCAGCGGTCGCTATTCAGTTCATGGTTGTTATCTGGCCTTTCCCAGTAGTTGTTTGGCTTAGAACCRAGAATGCAAGAGTACACAAATGCCCATGTGATGGTCTGCCATTGACTTTACAAGACAATTACCAGCTTGCTTTGGAGATTTTCACTCTAGAAATATTAGGTTTCTCTACATATTGCTGGCTATGGTTAATTTTTGAGCTTTGTTTTGAGACAGACTGGAGAAGTTACACTTCCTGCAATAAAAACATGTTCAGTCACCTTCTTGCCAAGTTTCAATATGCAGGAATTGGCAGAGCCGTGCATCATCTTGGTTGTGATGGAACGGTGGTAGACCCTGAGAGCCGCTTGCTGAGAGGTATCAGTTTTCTGTACGGAACCTGGGTCTCAGTTTCCAATCATCTTGTCTCTTAGTTATATGTATTTTTTTTTCTCTTAACAAGGGTATCTTTGGCTCATCTAGGGCTTCTAGATACTGCTGTAATATAAGTGTAATATGCAAGTAGTTTTAATGAGTAAATGCTATTTGAATGAACAAGGATGGTGACTAAGAAGTTGAAAAAGTTGCATTTTATAAGAGTTGCATCTTAGGCAATGCATATGTATTTTTTTTTAGGTTTTTTAGATTCTTCAGAAATATTTTGGTCTACTAAGAGTATAGTATTGCTTTGACATAGAACATGAACAGCGTAGTGGGAGAAGGCAGTGAGAGGGACACACTGATCAAGTGAATTATGTAATTTTTAATTTTTTTCCATACAAATGTTACTGATTTCTATAAGGAATAATTGTGCATATTTAGAGCTGCTTGGAGAACAGGATCCCTTTTTTTCTAGAGAACTGGAGGGAATGTGGAGATTTCTAAGCTTCTATACGGTTCAGTCTTACACTGATGTCTTGCAGGTGTTGAGTGCTGCCCACGCTGTAGTAGCAGTGCCATTTTTCTGCTACTATTTAAAGAATATTAGGGCACCACAGTTTTAGTCAAAAGCTGAAACTGTTCTTATCCAAGAAATGTACTTAAACCAGTTTATTTTGTTCATTATGCATGGTTTTTATTATTTTTGTGAGTTAATTAATTCCTTGACTGAAACTTTGAGTTGCTGTTCTGTAGTGATGGAAGAGAGAGTGATACCACTTTGGCCTCCATATTTAACTGGCATTTCATTTTGCTTTAACTCCAGATAGCTTTTTGGATGGAGAAAAATCCTGCTTCAGAATGAATGGGTAAGACCGTCAGTTGATGTGAGTTGGTGTAGTACCACTGAAGAAGATGGGACAATATAGATTATCAGCTAGATGTCTGACACAATAGAGTCATAACAAAAGCTGTCTCACCCTGAACTGCCTTCATGACAGTTCCTCTTGTTAGTGGGGCAATGTTTCACAGGTTCTTTTAGTTTTGGTCTACCACCGAATGACTGCTCAATGCTTCATCCATCTCTTTTTCTAGGATGAAATGTGACTAGCGAGCCTCTCACAATGCTGCTTTGTCAGTAAAGTCCTTAGGGTCTGGACTAAGAGTGAAAAGGCCACGTTGTTTGACTCCTGACAGAAGAGCAAGGCGACTTTGTGATCACCTTCAGACATAGTTTTGCTGCTTGATCTCTTTCCATCTGTCCAGCTTCAGCCATTTAGTGGGTAAGAGTGGCCTGCCATCTTCGTTGCCACTGAAGTGAACTCCGGGGGAATTCTCACGCAGGCAGTTTTATCTTCCTGCTCTGGAAGAAAACTATCATTAAAAACTTAACTGCAGGGTTGTATAGCTTCCTTGTGACTAAATTCAGATATTCTTAGCTGCCTGACAGGCAAGAAWTAATACCAATTTCTTGCGCTTTTCTCATAAGGGAGTTCTGACTCCAAAACTGAATTAGTGGCTTTGGGGACCGAAATCCATCTGGCTTCTGCTCATTTYCTGGGCTGCTCCAGAGCATGGGCTTCCACTGGCAGTGAGTTTGAGGGAGATGCTGTACTGCAGCCAGCCCTTGGGGTGGGAAATCGGTGGGAGTTTTACCACAGTCTTCAGTGGGATTAGTCAAACCAACAGTGAAAATCCCTTATACGAAGTGGATTCTGTTATGCTGTTATCTTTACAAGAAAGCGAGTAGTGACCTAACCAGATGAGAACGGTTGTAGACAAAGAGTTAGGAAACATAATGCTGGATTAAAAAARTACCACTGTAGGGAGAAATCTATGTAAACCCATAGATAGATCACCCTCAGAGTATTCAAAGTGTTTTAAATAGCAAAAATCCTGGACTGTAATGATAAACATCCAATGTACAGACTAGTTTAATAAAGGGCAAGAAGAAACAGCAAAATTAGTTATGCCTCAAATAAGGTAAGTTTCAATGTCTGCGGGAGAAAATAAAAAGCATGGACGCTTAGTCTGAAGTAACATGGGAAGGAAAACTGCTTTAAGCAGCAATTAAATCTTTTGATTTCACTCTTGAAACACTTACTCAAGAGCTTAAAGTGGTAAGAAAAGGCAAAAAGCAGGTTGGTCTGCCTTGAATTTTAGAAGTTTCTTTTACATCCCTTTGTCAAAGAGACGCTCAAAGAGTGGCTACTTAAGTGACATGAGGTTTAAATGCATGTTTATGAACCTTATAAAGAAAAAAAAATGCCATTCTGACTGTGGAACTGTGAATCTGTGACACCTGGATACTGTTTCTGATTTTGCTCATTAAACATTGGTGAACTGCATAATTTTTCTGAGTCTTCCTTTATTTTAGAAGTGTTGTGGGAAACAGTTGGTTGTGTGACATGCCTTTCAGTCCCTTTTATTTACCAAATGAAATTTCCCCAGAAAAGCRTGGTATTTTAATTCTTGTTTTCATTCTGAAGGCAGGGAAATCCATCTTTGTAAGGCTTTCCCATGGAAACAAAGTGAAAAAAATACATATGAAAATGTCAGAATATTTATTTTGATAATAGACTGAAATACATTTGAATGTAATGAGATATATGATTGTAATAAGTACATACTTGGATTTAGTTTTGAATTTTGGCATGAACCTAAAATATATCAACTATACAAATTAAATATTTAAATATTATCTAAATTAATTGAGAATGTTAAAATAAATTGTTCAGACCTTTTCCTTGACAAGGAATTAAAGTTGGCCACCTTCTGCGAAATGTTATGATAGCAAGAAAACAGAATTTTTCAACACAGTTCTGCTTCTTATCTTCCACTAAGTAGATAACTGACCACACCTTAATCATGTACATCCAAAAGAGAAGCAGTTTCATTAAGAGTATTTATGTAAGTTACCATGAAATAAAAAGGAGTCAGCTTTGCTTAGGATGAGCCAAGGCCCTAGTAAATCTGAAAGATTTTTAAATACAGAATGACAAAGTGCATGAGATGATTAGTAGAAGATGATGGTTGCTGGTTTGCTAAAGCTGCCTACAGCTTGTTTCAACAAGTAAACTAAGGTTCTGATCAATTGCAGTAATTACTACATGGTGAATTTCTTTACTAAAAACAAAGGTATTAAGTGTCTTTGATYTTCAGCTTTSGTAGTTACACCCTGYTTAAATTCYGCCTTAAAATTTTAATTGTATACAYTGTTCTTCACTTCCTGTTCTATTGAATCACACATAATTTCTTTTCACCTTCTGCATTAAAGCTGGGAGCCCATCCTCTTTTTTGTTTTACATATGACTTTTGAAACCAGGAGGGCTATGAAAGCTGAGCTGTAGGACTGAATCCTCATCTTGGAAGTGATTGGACTTTTTTCTTTTTTGATGAAGGGAGCTTCAATTGCACTGTACATATACTGTCTGCACAATGCACTATATCAGTAGAACTAAAATTTTACCTTTGATCATTCAGTGAAAAGACTGTCTGGTTGATAAGTTCTGCCTATGAGATTCTTGTAGGATAAGGTATCATGTGAAATGAGCAGGGAAAAGGAAGTTACAGTGGTTTTTTTTTTTTTTTTAGTTTGACCTTTCTACTCAAGGTAAAGCAGAAATTGGAACATAAAAACTTAAACTTTAGTATGGATGCTTGCAAACTTCCTCACGTGAGAGAAAAAAAAAGCTATTAAATAAATRTAAAGCTCTTTGCCAGCAGCTGTTGGTCATTCTTTTCAGACCATACAAACAGTGTCCTTCTTAACTATAGCTCTGCAGTTTATACAGTTTGCATCCACATTCTTATTTTATTTTCCAATTAAAATTTGTAATTATTCATTCTATTAAGGAACAACTACAAATGAAAACCCTATAACAWTATGAAATTCATGGTGGGTGCATTTGCGCCAGTCAACGGAAGGGTGTTTACAGTAAAAATAACTGTGATATTTAGTATAGCATAGAATCAGGACCTCTGTGATGTTATGTTTTATTTTGCTCATGGGACCTCATTATCACATGAAAAAAAGTAAAGCTTTGTTTGTCAGAGGCCAGGTTGAGAACCCTGCAAAAAGTTAGAAAACACAAATGTTTTGTACTGCAAAGTGACAAGATGCAGAARTCAGCAAGGCCTTTTTCACAATTTAACTCCAAGGTACAGACTAGAAAGCAGGGGAGAATTATTTGTTTGCTTACAATATATTTGGCATGAATTAGAAAAGAGGAAGAACTCCAGACATACCGTGCCAAACTTCAATGTTTTTTATATCTGATGTACTTCAGAGAACAAGTGTGGCTGGTCTAAAATAGGAAACCCGTCAGAAAATTTTATTTTTTTTTTCTTTTACCATGAGATTAATTTAGATGCTAGAATATATTTAGTGATATTTTAAACTTGAGAGAATATTGAATATATCCAATGAAGATCTTCCTCCAAATTGTTTCCCTTCCAGATTCTAAATTTACATCTTTTCCAGTGGCAAATAAACACTTCCTTATCTGAAAAAAAAAAAAAAAGGCAAAAAAAAACCCACCAAAAAAACCCAACCATTCTCAAAAAAACCAACAAAATCAACAAAACACTCTGTATTGAGAGACTCAAAATAAGAGAGAATCAAAATAAGGTTCTCAGAATCCCATATGTGTAAATAGGTAGCTGTATTTTTTACAACTTCCAGAAAGTAGATTTAACACCTACTGGGTCATATGCAGATTAAAGATAATAAAAAAAATAATCTGTTACTACATTTTCCATGAAAAATAAGGGGTTTGAGTGAGATAAGTTTGTGGGTTTTATTTTTYCTTTTCAGGTCTTGGCTACAGACTGAAATACACGCATTTGCAAACTGAGGTATTTAAGACAAAAATGAATTATATGATAAATTACCGTTTTATTCTGCGATCTGGGAACACAACTAATTTGAATAATACATGATGCACTTCCAGTAGACAACTTGAATCTGTGATTATTTTGCTGTATAAATACATTAGCTTACTCTGTCAAAGAGGCTTGGCAGTCGGTGTGAATGCTGCTCGCTCGCTGTACCACGGCTTCTCCATTTCATACCAACTTAAATTCCCTGAAAGGTCTCTTTTCTGAGAGCAGCTGAGCGCACGTTGTTTGACAGCAGGGTCTGGGCTGACGCAGGCAGGGAGGGAGACGCGAGCGGGATGCCCGCAGCAGGAGGCAGGAAAAGGGACGGGGACCTACACCCRGCAAGGAGCAGATCTGAAGTGAGGCTTTGGGCCAGACAGAAAGGAACAATTTTTCCATATTCAAGCGGTTTCGTTTTGTCCTAGCTTTGTTGGAACAGTTAAACAAAAACCATAATTTTTGAGACTGGAACTCTTTATTGTCCCACATTTTTTATTTTAAGGGGAAGAGGAAGGACTTCAGTCACCAGGCTCTGGCTGCGCAGAGGAAAGGGTTGTGGGGGCATGTGCACGCTTTACGGACTACACGGTTCAGCCAGGGATCCCAGTTCTCATATGAGGATGTAGGCACAAGAAGCAACCAATATGTCTACCAAGGCCTCACAACTCCTGAATGTGGTCTATAATAAGATAATTTTCAACCAAAATATTTTGCATTCTTAGCAAAGAATAAAAATTCTTTAAATCAATTGCACAGGTTCAGTGATAACGTTTCCTCAATTTATCACAATTTAGCTGTGTTAACTTASTGCAACTTAACCTTTTGTAACAAAATTTAGGTGGATGGAGCTAAATAAATCATTTTCATTCAGCATTTCAACAGGGAAAGCAATCAGTTTTGGACAATCTGTAGCAAGGAGCACTCTGGACAGAACCCGTGCAGTGCTGAGGGACATCCTTACTCACAGGAGTGAGAGTGTTTTGTTGTAACGAAGAGTAAGCGTTATGACCTGAGAGGTCTGTGTTTTGTTTAATGACATGGTGTCTCCTTTTGTTTTTCTGAGCATGATTTGGCATATCAGACTTACAGCTCCTCTAACTGATCTCCCTCCCAAGAGCTCTCTTCTGTTCAGCACATTGTGTGGAAGTACAGCKTAAGTACTTTCAGAAGGTACCTGTCTCTCCCCACTAAAATAGATTAGTCCCTAAGGATATTTTTCACCTTTTTTTAATTTTTCATTCATTATATACTAGAAAAACGTTTTTTACAAATGGCAGGACTGTCCTGCCAACGCCTAGCTGCCTCTTAATTTGACATTATGTGCTTTGCTGGATCAGCCCAGACCAACCAGTTCTTCATGGCTTCCCACATGCTTTTCCACTCTTTGCCTACAATCTTGCAGGTCCTCCTGAGCATTTACCCATTTCCAGTTCTGCTTCAGCACTTGGCTGCAGGTTTGGATGTGGATTAACTCACAGAACTGAGAAAGGTAGCACAGCTTTATCTAGTGCAAAAAATGTTCTTAGTTTGTAGATTTGTTATCTKGAATTATTTAACAGAAAAATTAATCCAGCCAAAGGTCTTAGTTACAGTCACATGTATGTTAAACAAAGAAACCCCTCCTTACAAATAAACTAGTGAACTTCATGTGTCTTTCATTCCCTTTTATTTATCAAATGAAATTTCCCTTCTCTTCCCATCAGCTTGTTAAGAGTATGAAACACGTCCACTTAATTTATTCCACACTTCATTTGTTCTCGCGAAGCGAACAGGATTTGTATTGAATGTCCATGGAARTTTTCAGAAAAGCTGCTTTCAGCTCAACTGGTAACAAGGCTCAACAATGCTGATGGCTGGTGCTAGTTCAGAACAGCTCTGCAGGTACTTGAGGCTGTTCTTGTGAGATGCAAAAGGTTTGACCTAAATGTAACTCCCAGCAGCTCTCAGCCTCTCTTGTTCCACTGATCTTTCTCTAGAAGTCTAAGACAATTCAAAATGGTGAAAAGAAAAGCATCTCTGAATGTAATTACTAATTTTTCAATTAAATCTTAATCTACAAARTCAGTTAAAATCAGGCAAATGTATCACAAAGTTCAGATATGCTAMTCATGAATTTAAGCAAGTAACGGTCACAATTTCAACTGTCTGAAAATCAATGAATTAAATGGGAAATAGAGGAGATCTGTCCATTAGCTAAGACATCAAATTAATACAGTCAATAATCATGTAATGAAAGTAACACAGCATGAAGACAGATCTGTAAAATACTAACCTCTAGAGAAGACACTTTTCCACTTAATGCTAAACCTTTTACAGGAACATTCACAGCAAAATGATTGATTGAATTAATTAAACATTTTTAACATCAAACCCAAACTTGTTTACCCATGAGTACTTGAAGCAAATTTAGACTCCTGGATCTGTATACGCTGAATATGATATGATTGTTGTGGCCCCTCTCAATTTACTTGCTTTTTGATACTGCAGCAGTTAGCTGACTTCACTTCCTCCGGGAAAGTACAGCACGGCCTTTGCTGGATCTTTTCACTGTCAGATGCCTGGCAATTTTGAAAGTAGGAATTGCGTAGCTTATAAGTTTAGGAAATGGTGACAGATGTCTTTTTCGCAAGAACTGTCTGTGTGTGCTCAAACACATGCTTAGAACTTGAAAAATGTCAGAGAGAATGGTAATGGATGATATTCCATTCCACCCTGTAGGAAAACAGGAAAAAGATACAAATAGTTCCTTAAAATCAGAGGAAAGATTCGTTCCTTGATTTGCATAGTCTTTGGATGTTTGTGGTAGCAGGCAGTGGTTCAGAGAGTATGCTGACATCACCTGTTCATGACTCACCTTATGTTGACGGCATCATTTTGGGTGCTCAGGGTGGTTGAGTCATTGCTTCATCTTCTCTTTCCACAGGATCAAGCTCAAAAAGCAGGTATCACTCTTCCTTGATGCTGCAATTGCCTGAGAAAGAGCACCATCTTCTGCCTTCAGCTTAACCTTTAAGATTGCGATTCTGACTTTTACTGCCCTGTAGCACCTCCCCTCAAGGTCTCCTCAATGAAGCAGGAGGTGCGGACACCTACAGCTCTCCCCTTTCCCCCGGCTTAGTCTGCTTGTCCTCATAACTGGCGAGCATGACCCTTGTCAGTTGGGAAAAGCGCCCTGAATCTGGCAGTTCCTTTTCAACATTCCCTGTTACAGCCACAAGCAATGCAGACTCCAAAAATAAATAGGGAGTGGGATAAACAGGAGGTGAACTTACGGAAGCTGCCTCAGCCCCCGCTTCTTGGTAATAGCTAGAGCGTACCACTTGACACCAATGTGCGGTCATTTTCCCTCGCCCACTCTCACATTTAAGGGTCTTGACATGTTCAGGAGTGTGACTGATGGTCCAGTCAATGGTCGCTGTTCCTTACCCGTGCTTCTACATCTCCATGCATTTTCATATATCCTCTTAATACCTCCTAAAATAGACGTAAATGCATTCTGGGGACTGTCACATCACCCTTTCACCAGGCAGCGGCAATCACTTGTAGCTTTAGGCAGTACAGGGATATAGAGTCACTCCTATCAATTGTTAACAAAGAAACAAAGTGCTAATTTAGATTCCTAGTAATATAAAGTTCATACAAGGTAAAGAAAATTAAAATATATGTGAACACATAGTCTGACTCTTCTGTAGATCATGAGTCTCATGGTAGGTTAAGATTTCAGCAAATGCGCCTCAGTTATTGAATGTTTTTTGCACGAGAAGAGTACAAAATACTAAAATGTTACTTAAAACACTACTGTATTCCTAATACAGTTAGAATGTAACAAACTGGTGTGTTAATTAAATGCTTCAAAGAAGAATCAGTGCAAGACACAAAAAATTTCCTGTGGACTTTTGGTTGCAGGACATACACTCACCTTTTGAAATAACATGCCCTTTTAAATTGGCTGAAAATGACTGTCCTGAATTGCTAGTCAATTCAGAAAGTTGGCCGCTAAAAATAATTAATCCAGTGCCCACAATTTTAGCCCCATTTAGAATGTAAATTATTTCTCATCACTGCAAATTATTTTACATTACTAGCATTACTTTTGTTAACAGCTGAATGCAAACCAGTTTTAAGTTCTTGAGCTTTTTTGACATTAAGGATCAGCCACCTATTTGTTTAATTTGGTGAAAAACAATTTCTTCCATCTATAACAATGGTACCCACGGCCTGGTTCAGTGCTGCTGTGATCATCTATCACAGGAAGAAAGGAGCGTTCTCTTCTGAAAATTTCAAAACCTCAGACATCTCCAATCACTTTTCATTCTTTAGAGATCCTCCCCTGAGGCTTCTGRTGCTACGAAGTACCACGTCAAGCCCCCACAGTGCATTATTATTAACTTTTATTCTGAAATTATTAAACTGGTTTTATGTGACTTAAGACATCTAATCATTCAAGACAGTAGCTTTTACATTACGTTGGTGTTTCCAGCTAAGGACTCAGTCAAAGGGCATTTTACCTGCTGACCTGGTCCAGCAGACTGGACAGAAATGGGATTAGGGTGCAGAAGAGGAACTGCAAAGAGCAGAGCTGTTTAAGGAAGGGGTTCAGCCATCCTGTTTGAATACRCTAATGAGGCCCATGAAATCCCAGCACCTTGCAGACGGCTGGAATTGGCCTCTGCCATTTTGCAACTTAGCGGCAAAGGCAGGCTGGGCTCTGTAGCTGCTTGAATTTTACGCTGCGGCAGGCAGGTGTGGTGAGCCATAGAGGGCAGACTCTACTTCCTTTTCCCACAGATTCAAGATACACTTCTTTCTTTCCCCCCCCCCTTTAACTGGCTCCTATTCAGAACTGATTTAGAAGCAAGGCTGCAGCTGACCTGGGTGTGACTGATTGGAATCGGGTCGTCCCACCTCTGATTCATTTCCTTCCTAAGGTCGAGATGTAGTGATAAGCTCCATGAAAGGTAAAGGTTTGTGATGTGCTGCTGGACTGGAGGGCACGGCTGCCAACCCGGCTTCTCCTTTCCCTGGTACACCCATTACCACCCCCGCTTGGTTTTTAACGGTGACTGAATGCATCTTTATGGAGGTCATTGCTAATATGAAGTCTGGGAAAGAAGACAGTAAACAAAATTTGATCTGGAGGTATGGGATGAACACCTACTTTACCAAATGCATTGTTACAGTACATAGGAGGCGGTGGGAAAAAATAGATCGTACAGAAATCCTYATGAAAATTATGTTTCCTTTTTTGGTCCGCTCAGAGGAGATGCAAATATCCTGATGTGTTGCTTGGTCCCAAAGTTTAGCACAATCTTTTCAAACTCTGTCTTGTAACAATCTGGTTTTTTTAATTTCAAAGATAGAACCTGTTGTCAGTCTGGCCATTACCCTGAATATGATAGAGCAGCTGCGTTAGTAGCCCTGGCTGAAGACCTTTTTAACGCTGGATGACCATAAACTGTTCCTACTGATAAAATCGTATTTTTACTCTACTGTTTTACAACAGTATGGACAGATATTGATTCTCAGGTGCTCATGGCCCATCTACAAAGTTGGGACTATAGAAATTAAGTTTCTTCTGCTACAGAAAGCACAAGGACTGCTGAGCCACAGCTGCCGCCTTGCAGAGTCCTGCGGGGCACTGCCTTCTCTCCTCTTGCAACTGGTCTCTTCTGAGCTCAGCAGAACGGTGTTCAAGCCTACTTAAGGATGCTCGAGCTGTGAGATTTTGAGCACAGATGAGCATGTGCTTTCTCTGGCCTGTCCTTCAAATGTGGAAGGAGTTACATGCGATATACTTTGTCACATTTCTTTTCTCTCTTCCTCCATCCCCTTTATTTGTTACTGATCTGGATTGAACAAAGAGAACAATTTCTCATCTGGTACTATTTCCTGGTGCTCCCCATTTCAGCTCTAGCCATCTTCTGTTTCTTCTCTTTTAAGCTCCACCAGGCCAGGACCACGTATACGTACATAGTGTGTAGCACGGTGGTGCTCTGGTCTATGTCACTTTGCACGTTTATCCAGCCCTCAAAGGTGCTGTAAGCATATGAGGTATTCCACCGACTTCAATTATGCTTGCTTCCTGTTTCAAGACTGCTTTTTATTGCCAAAGTAGTGCAAAAAAGCATTAGAATAAATGAGATGCGGGYCATAGATTTATGGATACAATACCACAGTTAACAAAATTAATATACCACAGCTAATAAAATTAATTTTAAAATACACTTCCAGTTCACCTGRTACAGGATTATGTGCAGATGAAACCCAACAATAGGCTCTTTATGACAAACATGCATTTCTTTTTTTTTCCTGTAAATTTACAGCACTTTGGACATTGTCTGTGTGATGCTGATTTAAACTGAACTGGTGAAACAATCTCAAGATTAATGTGATTAAATGAATGCTAATCTCATGCTGTCCCAGTTTAATGACAATTTGTTTTATTTTATTTGAACTTAAGCAATGCTTTATTTTAAGGTTGCACYTTCAAATTGCTGAAATAAGGCTTCATAGGCTTTGGGTTTTTTTGGGGCGGTGGTTTTGCTTGTTTTTGTTGTTGTTGTTGTTGTTTGTTTGTTTGTTTTAAGGTTAATTATATGATCATTTCACAGGCAGCTGCAATGTTTTACGATGCTGTTTCCCCGTCYGTGAAGGATTTCCCCACCACATGCAATGGCTAGAATACATGCACTCTCCTTAGACACTGCAGGGAAATTCTGCCTCTTTGTGTGCATCTTGTAGGGCAAGTTAAACTACTCGACCGTTGCACTGAAGCATCTCAGAAATGCTCCCACATGCCATTCCACAGACACGATTGTGAAAGCGGTGACTTCCCCAGAACAGTGTTAACAAATAACAAAGGTCAATGACATCTTGACCCAGTGCAGCTGCTTTCTACTTAAATACGAGTCTAAGCTTTTGCTGTATCAGTTTTTAAACTGATTTAATTGGTATCTGCAGTTTCCTGACTAGACAGTGCCTCACTAGTGAATCCAAACAAATCTAGCAAAAGGTGGGGGGGTGACAGTGTCTCACTGATGAACTTTGGACTTTTTTTCAGATGCTACGTGTTTGAATTACAGGAAAAGAAATTATAAATATTTAAAGGGGGGGAAAAGCACAGAAAAACCCTTCTTCCATGTATATTTAAGAAAGTAAACCCTGAAATTCTTTCCGGACAGTTTAAGTGAAATGATGTYGGCAGGAACCATCACAATGTATTCATGTGCACTGTACTAGTGAGACATTTCGGTGATGCCAAGTTATGGAGAGATGGGCATTTAAATTCACTTTGTGCTTTGGAAAATCTATTTGTTAACTAATTGTGCTTTTCTTCTGTTCTAAAGTGGCTTGTAGTACACTTTTAAGAAATAAATCTATGAATTACTTTACCCTATGATCCAGGATGAAGGGGCATCAAAGTTGCTGTTTATTCATAGCGGGTATTTTTTGTTTTCCATGCAATAGTCCGTTTAATTCATGATGCAGTTCTTTATGTATAGGCATCAATAAAACTTTGAAACATACTGACTGTAACCCACGGGGCTTCATGTGCAACAAAATGCTAGTGGAAGGGAAGGGACACAGAGCTGGACCTTCAGGAATTTTGAGAAGCAACTATCTACAGATTTCATCTGAGGTTTCTCAAACCCCTGTTGAGCTGACATATTCAATTCACATATCTGCCTTGAATTTTAGCAAACAACTCCAATGGAAAATGCATTAGAACATGTTTGAAGAAACATCCTGAGGATGCCAATGCTTATGTTGCTTAGTGACCATGACAAGCTAATTATGCATCAGTGTGCTATGAAAAAAACTTGTCCAGATTTTTCTTCAACCCAGTTGCTGTTCATGCATTTAAACCATTCATGTGAGTGTGGTTATGGTTTTTTCTATGTGGAGTTTCTCATGCAGCCTGAGGTAAAAGGTGGAAGCCAAGCAATACTATTGCTTGACCTAGTGAGCTGGCTGCTTTGCAAGGAGGACAGAGTTAAACCACTCTCTCCTTTCCCCTCTGRACTTGAAGGGGTAGGAGGATCTTCCCACAAGTCCCCAGAAAAGGCTTTGAGAGAGGCTCAGGTCTGTGTAGCCCCAAGTCCCAGCGATGACATGATTGGAAGTAGTGWAAGTGTGGGCACACTCAGTTATACTCACTTGTGTGTGACTTTAATGTGAAGTCATTCAAACTTAGGCGAATTAAGATACAGACATTAATCTGAATTAATTTGTCAGGGAAAGCATATTTGAAGCCTTGTCCCAGTCAGAGAGATATTTAAAGTATCTACTACTGCTATTTATTGTACTGTTAAAATGCATGTTGCTGCTAAAAGGAAAAATACTGGGCTTGATTGTTCTTGTTTCTTCTCAAGCAGATATTTCCCATTAATTTATGCGTAGTCTCTTAGCTATTTCTAGAAYAGGGTGTAAGCTATTATTTTTATGTAAAAAGCAGGCTTTAAGGTCCATAAGGGGCCAGAGCAGCTCCTCTTGGAGCTGAGAACAGCCAAGGACAGATCTAAATAAGCCCTCGGAGGTCATGGTGCAATCTGAGGGTGAAAAGGAACACGATCCTTGCCCTGCCTGTCAGTGAAACGCATTTCTGCCACTCTAGCCTTAAGGTGAGGGGGTGGAAGTGAATGGGGTAGGGATGGGGGTGGTGCCTGGGCCCCAAATCCAGGCAAGGCAAGGGAAGAACATGCTAGGTTTTCTCCAGGATACGTGAGTTCACAAATATTAGGACTGGTGGAGTCACAAGGCTGGCTTGTTGATTTAATACTATTCAGCTGTTCTCTGTTTCCATGTAACTGTACACCTTTCCTTGCAAAACTATTTATTATACTATATTATTAATAGCAATGTTTTTTCAAAGTCACCTACCACAACCTGTCCTCACATCTAGGTCTCGGACTCTCTTGTGSGGTTCTGGGAAGAAATTGTCTTATCCTACCCAAAGGTTTCAAGTTTTATGAGATAGCACACACTGCTTGTATAATGTTTCTGCCCTTAAACCAGAGCTCCCATTTGGCCATAAAAGTCTAAAAGCACAGAATATTCTTTGTCATTGACCCACTGATTCTCAACTTGAAGTTGCTTGTCCTTATTACAGCCAGAAAGTAGCATCCCTTATCAGCAAATAAACCACAGTGGGGTTGGAAAGTCCAAGCTAGTCAGAAAATTTAGGACCCTTTATGCTGGCTATGGCAGGGCATCATGTGTGTCAGTTATCTCATGAATTCCAGTGCATCGTATTTATTTTTTTATCAGTTTATTTTGGGATTTGCTGGAAGATGTGAAAGCATTTTTTGTGCCTGTATGCATGTGCTGCTTTTCTTCATAGTAAGGACTTCTCAGGCTAAAACATGGCAGTCAGACTGTCCTTTATAGGTTCACTTCAAGTAAATTATTCGGTATTCCTTGAATTGGACAGCAATTTGGTTTAAGTACATATTTGGTTACGTAAAATATCTGATATGATTAAAGGTATGGATTAAGAGATTTTCCTCTTTGGGTTGTTTAACTAGACATTCCGTATTTGAAACTAGGGCTTCACATCTCTATCTAGGAGCATTTTCTAATTAAAGAAAATATTCTTTTGAGGTCAGGCATGTATTAGCAGTCTCCAAAATAAAAAAAAAATAAACAACCCCAACAAATCCCAAACATGTTAGTCTAACAGTATATTAAGAGGATGTTTTTTATTTAGGAAAAATGCATTAAATGCTCAAGGAAAGAGAATGTGTATCTCTGTTTTTGAACTGGAGGTATTATTCAGAACTGATATACATATTTATATGCAGTGATTTGGCAATCTGGTGAAGCTCTTCTCTCAGGAGAACAGGCTAGAAGGATAAGCTAGGTTCAGAACAAAATTATTAACTAATTTATCTGTTTAAATGTGAAGTCTGTTTGAGAAATTACTTTTTGACTTCTTAAAGACCCATTCCTCTTTCATTAGCAATTTTTAAGTAGCAACAATCTTCTCTCCTGGCAGAAGGCAGTGTAGCTCCATACGACTACAACTGACAAAAAAACCCCAGCCAAACAAAAAAACCGCAACAAACAATTGAGTTTTTTACATTGTGACCCCAGTAAAACAGTTGCTGAAGTGAGGCACTGTAAGATATCAAATCATCCTGGGTCTAATTTGAGCTCCACCAAAAATTATTTGTGTGACCTTGTGACCTGAGTCTTTTATCATTTCCAAAACTGGCCATCTAAAGGCAGGCACCTAAACCCGTAATCTCAGTTCTGCCCCTTTGGAAATGTTAGAAATAGGGGTGTACATTTCTGCCTTGAAAGGATGTCTAATGCACAGTATTAACAACTATATTTTTGTCTATTTTAATCATCACAGTTGAAACAAACCAAACAGCTGAAACCAAACAGTTCATTGGTTGCTTTAACTGTCTGAGTATAAATAATATTGTTCTCTACAGATTCGCATGACCTAATACTATTTTTATCATCATTTCACTAATAGGTGTCAAAGGCACTTAATATTTCTCTCATTAAAGCTCCTTCTACTGCAGTTGCCATGGGGTTGTGTGTTCTGAAGCCATCCACAGTCCGTCACACCTCAACCCTTAGAAAGCCAGAAACAGTGAAGAGGTGCCATCTCATCATGGATGCAGAAGTCCTCTGTCACCTGCCTCCCACCTCGATAACTCTTTTTGCAAGGTCAACCTAACAGGCCCTTGCTATTTGCCATCCCTGGTATTCAGATTTGATATTTCAACCATTGAGTTTTACATCTGAGAGTATACAGCTAAAATACATTTTTTCCTACACTCTTACACTACTTTGAAAGTGGGATGTCAGTTTTGCTGGGCTGGTTGCTCATGCAGGTTTCACAGTCTAATGGACTTTTATATGTACATATATACATATATGCATATTTATACACACATATGCATTGTGCTAGTGTACAGAAGACTAGGCATACTCCTTAAATCCTTCCTTTTAAATCTACACCTGGAGGTCGGCAGACTGCTGCTGATTATTGCATGCTTGTTTCAAGTACCTAAGCTGAATGCTTACTCTTACCTCTGAAACATGGTATRCTGCTTTGTAGTTAAATACTCTCTCCCTGGCCCATTTACATGCAATTACTTTGAGAAAATCCAGATGTGGATGCCTGCTACAAGTTCTACTTTCCATAGCTTCRTTGTGAAAATTGTTGGAAGTCTGCAATATTGCTGTGATATAGGAGGGAAAAAAGTACTGAACCCAGTATRTGCAAATTTCTGTCTGCAAAAAAAAGAAGTCTCTGCAACTGGTGCTGACACACTGGATTACTCAATTTTAGCAAGTGAAAAGTTAGTGCTGCACTTGCTTGTGTAGGATCCACCAATTAATATTTACATAGAAACTATCCAAGGCATTAAAAATATCGCTTGACAAGTCTTTCTTTGCTGTAAATGGAGAGCTATTCTTCAGATGAGTGACCTCAGGAGGAATTTTCAGCAACTGCTACATCAAAAGGGTTTTTCCTTTCTACTTACTGTTCTCAGAGGCATAAGGCTGTGGTGCATCAATAATAGCTCGTGTTTGTGTAATGTGATGCCACGAACCATAAAAAAATTAAATTAAAGAAGTAACTTGCTTAAGTAACCAAAGGCAGCAGAAAAATGTCCTTCTGCACCTCATTAAAAAAAAAAAACAGAAATGGTGAGCAGTGCCTCGGGACAAACCTATTGTACGCTTTTAAGGGAAAGGTGAATTTCAGCCTCCCGTTGCAGTCCCTATAAAAATCAATTACAAGATTAATAATGGGAATCTTCTGTTGGTTCCACCTCTGAAAATTCAACTTCTATGACTCCTATGGTGAGAGGGAAATGCTATGTCTGCCACTTCATGTTTGCTTCTTATTTATTCCTGTTAGCACAACAAAGGATTGACAGGCAAGATGTGTGGGAAGCCAGACAGAGTAAGGGAGCACAGTGGGTGGCTGTAACTTTAATAAGACATGTCCTCTCTGCAGATTATTCCTGTCATGTTAGCCCTGACTGGTAAACCACTTGCTGGTAAGAGCAGCCAGAGTGAGAAGAGGGACTTCCAGCTGCTGCTCCTGAAAACCTCTGGACTTCTTTCTTCCTGCTAAGAAAGAAAAAAGRGCACGTTAGGTCTAGAAGTAGAGATTGGAGCTGAGGGCATGAGCTTTCCAAGCCCAGGTACTTAGAAGGAGCTAATAAAACATGGGACTGGATAACTACAGGAAGATGCAGARGATGTTGTGTTGTATGGTTATGTCCAGGGACTACTCTGTGGTTTAAAAAAAAAAAAGTAAAAAATCATTAATTTTTCTTGCCTAACTGAGAGAGGACAAAAATGGTAATTACAGTTACTGGGTTTTTGCAAGGCTGTTGCTGTTTCCTTGACATTTCAAAGTATTATATTTTCCAAAGAAATATAGTACTCATTACCTGTAAATATTTTTTAATGTTGTTAACCAGCTTTCAAGATTTTTAAGTTTTCACATTGTGAGTTTTCATATTTGGAAAATAAGGAAATCGATATCTGAGCAGATTTTTACCAAGGCTGTCACACTTGATAAAGTGTGATAAAGGTTATGTTAAAAAATAAAATAAAATCTAATCAGAAATTTACATAAATATTATTTAAGTTATTGACTTAAGTCACTGATTTAAATGGTCTTGATTTAAATAATACTACTCTCAGTATTATTATTAAAAAAGTGGAGTTCAGCGGCATACAGTGATAGCCCATACATTTCTACTGTGTTGAGACATGGTATGAATCATGCATTAGTATATGGTATAGATCATGACTGAAGGTGTAACATAGCTGGAAATGTTAAATATGCTATTTTAAGTGGTCTGGCTTGTAATCATAAACAGGCTTTTCAGGCTTATATACCTGAAAATTGTTCAACTGCTTCCGGCTATGAAAGTTGACGTAATGAAACATTTTATCAGTACCTAAAGGCTTTGTCACCTAAAGCTCATAGGACACAGTAATTGTAATTAATCAGATTGTATGGAAATAGATAAAGTTAAGCTAACCAACCTACCATTCATCTGTCTAACTTCTTTTTTCTTTGAGCAGGATTTTATAGCAGGAATGATGAGGACGTCACTGAACCCTGTCACTGGTGAAGTTCCAGAGAAAGGCATGTATGTAGAACATAAGATTACTTCTGTGGCTGTGCCAGATGTTAATGCTAATGTCTGAAAATCCTCAGACAGCAATGCTGTGTACACCCTCTCTATAATCACGCCAAAATTTTTAAAAATGTCCATTAATTAAAAACAAAACAAAACAAAACACATTCCTGTGATGTCCATCAAAAATTGTAGAATGCTTTTGGAAGTTCAGACCTTGTGTAAATAATATCTCCTAGTAGCAAGCACTTCCAGAAGCTAAAGGTGTGCAAAATGCCATGAGCAAATCTTGAAGATATGGAAAAGGGGAGAAAGTGATCATCTAACTACATTAATGCTATCCATGATCTGAGCAACATTAGTGTAAGCRTTATAGATAGCAAATGTGGGCAGCTACACATAATATCTGACTTACTACAGAAATACAAATAATGCCTGATGCATACTGATTTTTCTATTACTGTCTGCATTTTTGCATCAAGCAGATAGTTTTTTCAAGGGGAAAGACTATGGGATGTCGACAAGACAGTRTTTCACTATCGCCTCCAAGGACTCAACCTGGATTGTAAAAAATGAATAAATAAAATAAAAAAAGTACCAGACTTCTCTTCATCTCCTGTCTCTCACTTTATTGATTGTGTTAATGTTTCTGTATCCCAGATTTCACTGTTATAGTAGCTRCTTACTCATAGTAGCTGTGATGGGAGTTGTACAAGAGTAAGCAGCTAGAACTGAAAAGAGTGATGTTGTTAAGGTATGAGCAGGAATAGAAACCTGCTCACATATACCATTTTCTTGATGAAACATACCACCATCCAAAGGACCAGAAAAAACYATATGCACATGTTAAATCTCATGTAAGCCCTGTTTTGAGACATTAAGAGRTGTCTGATCCTTTGGTTGGAGCTGGAGCAGAAGCAGGTGTGTCAGTGCCCTTGCCTGTGTTAGATTTACAGGTTTATGAACTAGCAGAAAACACATTTATTTTGACCCCAGTGTGTTTTCAGATGCAACTACATTACAAAGGAACCGGTGTCCTTCCTCAGGTCTCATTTCAGGGCAGAATAATACTTTTAATCAGTTAAAGTAATTTTCCCTCTTAAACACAATTGTCCTGTTAGATGACATGCCTTTATATGGRTAATGTCTATCTTGGCTTCTTTACCGTTGTAGTACTTTGCAGTAGATGTTGTAATAAACTTCTTCCCTATTTTTATTTACTCTAAATGGCTAGGCAAGCAATTCATAGTTTGGGCTTCATCATCCTGCAGAAAGATCCTTTGTTTTCAAAGCCGTAATATAYGCTGCACAGGGAACACACCTGCCTCCTCCAAGCAATTCTTCAACAAAAGTGTAAAAGAAATGTATGTTTTTGGAGAACAGACACAATAATTTACCCAGGTCACTTGATATCCTACTGCATAGACTGAATACRAATTTGTTGTCGTAAGAAGAGATTTTCTGCCTTTATTTAGGGCTGACTCACAGTGAACCCTTTATGCTTCTCCWGTGATTTTACTAGGAATAATGAGATCCAATATCTAGTCTCCCTGACACAAACACCCAGTGCTTTCCATACAGGCTTTGAAGTACTATGGAGAGTTCACTGATGGCTATCACTAAAAAACTGATTCACCATCTGGAAATGTCCACTGCATTCATTTTCTATGCCTCATTGTACCTGGCAACAAGAGTTAGCTGGGAACTTGGGTGAAGCTTTTTTTCAGTTAAAAAAACAAAATATGTTTAGATTTATTTTGCTCAAAGTRTAGTTTAAAATACAGACTAAATAGAATAGAATAAACTGACAGGGCTCTTACCACATTAGACAAGAATYCAGGACAAGATTTTGTTAATAAATGAAGTAAATGGCAGCTAATAAATATGTATAGAATAGAAAACTTTTCTAACAAAGTTCTCATTGTTAAGGGTTCCTCTTCAGACCATAGCCCTGCTTATCTTTCCAACAATGGTCTATTACACTGACATTTCACGAGCTAAGCCAGGTAAATCTATATGGGGCTGGRTTCCATATTTCATTGGCCTTTAATCTAAACTAGGTTGTATTCAGAACTGTTTAGTCTGTTCTGGCTTTTATCTTGCTGGTTGCCTTTGTTGATGGATTATTTTCATTTTCTCTTTTAACTTAATGACTTTGAGTAGGAAGAAAGGAGYGTTTCTAGCTTAGACTTTAGAACTGCCTGACCAGCTGCTTGTCTTGTTGCATCTGGTGTGAACTGGGATGCACTTAATAAAATGAGTCGGTTGATATACACTCTATTCTAGAAAGGTGGTTTTAAAAGCTTTTCAAGTTGCAGTTTATACTGGTTGCATTTAACACTAGCTAAAGGAACTCTTGCTATAACTCGCTTTTGTTTTCATGCCTGATTTTAGGGTTGAAGAATTAGCACAACAATCTCAGTGTTGTATGATGGGACAGTCATATCTCTCACACAAAATTGATTTCCTTGTAGTGTTTTGGTGAATCAGCTTTGGGAATGAACTTGGCCTAAAAATGTGGAGAGGTTTTAGAAAACCATGCTATTTTCACTGCCTGAAATTAGCCATGAGTAAAATACAGAGTGCATATAGAATCATAGAATCATAGAATTATTAAGGTTGGAAAAGACCTTTAATATCATCAAGTCCAACCGTCAACCCAACACCACCATGCCCACTAAACCATGTCCTGAAGTGCCATGTCTACACTTTTTTTGAATGCCTCCAGGGATGGTGACTCCACCACTTCCTGAGCAGCCTGTTCCAATGCCTGACTACCCTTTAGGTGAAGAAATTTTTCCTAATATCCAATCTAAACCTYCCCTGGTGCAACTTGAAACCATTTCCTCTCGTCCTATTGCTTGTTACTTGGGAGAAGAGACCAACGCCCACCTCGCTACAACCTCCTTTCAGGTAGTTGTAGAGAGCAATAACTTCTCCCCTCAGCCTCCTTTTCTCCAGGCTAAACAACCCCAGCTCCCTCAGCCGCTCCTCATCAGACCTGTGCTCCAGACCCTTCACCAGCCTCGTTGCCCTTCTCTGGACACGCTCCAGCACCTCAATGTCCTTCTGGGGAGGGGCCCAAAACTGAACACAGTATTTGAGGTGCGGCCTCACCAGTGCCGAGTACAGGGGCACGATCACCTCCCTGCTCCTGCTGGCCACACTATTCCTGACACAGGCCAGGATGCCRTTGGCCTTCTTGGCCACCTGGGCACACTGCCGGCTCATGTTCAGCCGGCYGTCGACCAGCACCCCCAGRTCCTTTTCCGCCGGGCAGCTTTCCAGCCACTCTTCCCCAAGCCTGTAGCGTTGCCTGGGGTTGTTGTGACCCAAGTGCAGGACCCAGCACTTGGTCTTGTTAAACCTCATACAGTTGGCCTCGGCCCATCGATCCAGCCTGTCCAGATCCCTCTGCAGAGCCTTCCTACCCTCAGGCAGATCAACACTGCCGCCCARCTTGGTGTCATCTGCAAACTTACTGAGGGTGCACTTGACCCCCTTGTCCAGATCATTGATAAAGRCAYTAAATGGAACTGGCCCCARTAGTGAGCCCTGGGGAACACCGCTCGTGACCGACCGCCAGCCGGATTTGACTCCATTCACCTCAACTCTCTGGGCTCRGCCGTCCAGCCAGTTTTTTACCCAGTGAAGAGTACACCCGTCCAAACCATGAGCTGCCAGTTTCTCCAGGAGAATGCTGTGGGAGACAGTGTCAAAGGCCTTACTGAAGTCCAGGTAAACCACATCCACAGCCTTCCCCTCACCCACTAGGTGGGTCRCCYGGTCGTAGAAGGAGATCAGGTTGGTCAAGCAGGACCTGCCCTTCATGAACCYRTGCTGGGTGGGCCCAATCCCCTGGTTGTCTGGCACCTGCCTGGTGAGCGCCCTCAAGACGAACCRCTCCATAACCTTCACCAGTACCRAGGTCAGGCTGACAGGCCTRTAGTTCCCCGGATCCTCCTTCTGGCCCTTCTTGTAGATGGGCGTCACATYGGCAAGCCTCCAGTCGTCCGGGACCTCCCCYGTTAACCAGGACCGGTGATAAATGATGGAGAGTGGCTTGGCAAGCTCCTCCGCCAGCTCCCTCAGTACTCTCGGGTGGATCCCATCCGGCCCCATAGACTTATGAGCGTCCAGGTGGCATAGCGGGTTGTTAACCACTTCCTCTTGGATTATGGGGGGCGTGTTCCCCTCTCTGTCCCTGTCTTCCAGCTCAGGGGGCTGAATACCCTGAGGATMACCGGTCTGACTATTAAAGGCTGAGGCAAAGAAGGCATTAAGTACCTCMGCCTTTTCCTCAGCCTTGGTGGCAATGTTCCCCCCGACATMCAGTAGCGGATGGAGGTTCTCCTTGGCTCTGTTCTTGTCATTAATATATTTGTAAAAACATTTTTTTTTGTCTCTTACGACTGTGGCCAGATTGAGTTMTAGCTGGGCTTTTGCCATTCTAATTTTCTCTCTGCGTGACCTAACAAGATCCCTGCACTCTTCCTGAGTTTCCTGTCCCTTCTTCCGACAGTGGTAGACTCTCCTTTTTTCCCTGAGTCCCAGCCAAAGCTCCCTGTTCAGCCAGGCCGGTCGTCTTCCCCTCCAGCTCTTCTTATGGCACATGGGGACAGCCCGCTCCTGCGCCTTTAAGACTTCCTCCTTGAAGAACGTCCAATCTTCCTGGATCCCTCTGCCCTTCAGGACTGTCTCCCAAGTCACTCTCTCAATCAGTGTCCTGAACAGGCCAAAGTCTGCTTTATATATATTTATATACCTATGCCTCTGAATGCATGTATGTATATGTAAATGTATAAATATTATACAAAACATGACATTTTTACATATATATTAATATACATTATATGTGTCTCATAAAATGACATGAAAAGTGTTATTGCAGCAGTCTTCAACAAAAAAACCAACTCAACTGCTCATTCCTTGTCCTGTGTTCACCCACTCAATACTAATTGAAAAWCCTTTTTTACCCCCACAAAGCTTCTGTCTGATCTCTTCAGARAATATACCTTAACTTAATGTGTTTCAAGTACACTTATCCTGCTTTTGTTCTTTCAAAATACATACTACAATAGGTTTTATAAACATAGAAAGGTTTCTTTCTCATGTGTTATAAAAATGCCAAGATAAAAACAAAGACAGTGTGCTATATATAAATAATTCTCTGTGGGTTTCACTTTGGTCCTCTCTATTCTCATTCTCAGCAAGCTAAATCTGGTTTTATAAACCAAGAAGAGGACCTGTCAGATGGTGATGTAGAAGAGGACATATCAGGTAGTCAACTACTGCTTCTTTGTAATGTGTAGGTGTGCTGGTTTTRGCTGGGATAGAGTTAATTTTCTTCACATTAGCTAGTATGGGACTATATTTTGGATTTGTGCTGAAAACAGTGTTGATAACACAGGGATGKTTTAGTTATTGCTGAGCAGTGCTTACACACAGTCAAGGCCTTTTCTGCTCCTCACCCCACCCCACCAGCGAGTAGGCTGGGGGGGGGCACAAGAAGTTGGGAGGGGACACAGCTGGGACAGCTGACCCCAACTGACCAAAGGGGTATTCCATACCATATGACGTCATGCTCAGCATATATAAAGCTGGGGGAAGAAGAAGGAAGGGGGGACATTGGGAGTGATGGTGTTTGTCTTCCCAAGTCACCGTTATGCGTGATGGAGCCCTGCTTTCCTGGGGATGGCTSAACACCTGCCTGCYSATGGGAAGCAGTGAAKGAATTCCTTGTTTTGCTTTGCTTGCGTGCCCGGCTTTTGCTTTMCCTATTAAACTGTCTTTATCTCAACCCATGAGTTTTCTCACTTTTACCCTTCTGATTCTCTCCCCCATCCCATTGTGGGGGGAGCAAGTGAATGGCTGTGTGGGGCTTAGTTGCCGGCTGGGCTTAAACCACAACAGTAGGGCAGGGGTTTCTGGSTTCCAGTTCAAAGTTATGGTAGATGCAAACAATTGATATAGTTCCATTTACGTTGGTAAAAATTGCTTGCTGTGAGGCTGCAAAGTAAATGGCAAATAATTCAATAAAGATTGCTTCATAATCCTAAAGATTCATTCACACTTCTCAGCTGGCTCATTTATTTGACTTTGGCTTTTATTTCCACTTCTTAATTATTTTTCTTTCCTTCTTTCATGTTTCTACATCACTTAGAGGGGATTTTTCTCCATCTTCAATTATTAAGCAGYTCTTCAGTTATCAGTGGCTCTGTACTTAGTGTCAATACCAAATCTGGCCCTGTATTTTGGGTTTCTTTTCTATGACTCTCTTATATTAATTCCTCTTTGTGCTGTTCTGACTTATATGGTATAATAAAATAAGCAGTAAAAAAAAAAGTAGTTTTGCTTGTGCTGTGCAATTTTCTAAAGGAGATTTTGTTCTCCATCTATTCAAATAGTTGTGCAAATGTTCAGCCCTCTTGGAAAATGTACTGGAATAAAAGATTTCTGTGACCCAAGAGATGCCTGTGAAAGAAAGTGAACAGGGATTGCAGAGCAAGGGTACACTTTAAAGGCATGTTTGTGGGCATGATGCTTAGGGTTATTTTAAACTGACACATTAGAACAAAGGAGATTTAGTCCACCTGAAATCAAATAGTAAATAGTTTTTGCTGAATTGGAGGCCAGGRAAAAGAAAAAGTAACTTTATTTGGGATCTGTAGAGAATATTACTGAAGAAAAATCAGTATTATGAAGTGTGATTTGACTTGATTCTATCAAACACTTTCAAATCAAACCACTGGATGTTTCCCAAATGAGTCAAAGCTGTTTTAAAAAACTTTTTTTATGTATTTTTGAGTAAGATTTTATTTTTAATGGGCATTTTTGAAAGGATATTGTTCCTGCCTTCAGACAAATCACGACTTCCTGCACACAGAAATATAAAAAAGACAAGGAGGGACCCTCTGGGCCTTTCTCTTTTGACTACCCATCACCATTAACAGTGATAATTTCAAGATGATTCATCCAGACACAGGACATAATGAGTCTGGTGTCTCTGCATGTGTATGCGTATGGGCCCAGAGGTATGCACTTTTTGTGTGTACCTGTGAAGCTGAGGGCACCCAGTGGGTGAAGTGGCTTCTTTCTGGGTACTCTGAAGTAAAAGCCGAACTGGGGTTGCTGCTAGACTACTACGCTATCTAGGGAAGCACATGTCAGAGGACGTTTTCACCCAGCAAACCCTTGCCATAGAGTGAGGCACAAGGGTGAGGGTGCTAGTACAGAACTCCGGCAGTAGAGCAGTCACTGGATCCTCATGTGGCTGCAGGTACCTGCTCCTTCTCCCAAACTGGGTGCCACATCCTTGAAAAAAGTAGAGTCTTTGTAATAAGCGAAATTTACAAGAGTCCGGATGTTAGGACAGGGGACAGGACAACAGCACGCTACAGTGTACAGCAGGAAAYGCGCAGGTGGTGAGGAAGAGCAGGAGATGGGACTGTCTTAAATCCTTTTCAGAGAGTCATAGGGCGGGGGTCACAATCACAACCTGGAGTCAAATGCTTGAACCTCCCTCATGGAAATGAGCGTGTCCAGAGAAGGGCGACGAGGCTGGTGAAGGGTCTGGAGMACAGGTCTTATGAGGAGYGGCTGAGGGAGCTGGGGTTGTTTAGCCTGGAGAAGAGGAGGCTGAGGGGAGACCTTATCGCTCTCTACAACTACCTGAAARGAGGCTGTAGAGAGRCGGGTGYTGGTCTCTTCTCCCAAGTAACAAGYGATARGATGAGAGGAAAYGGCCTCAAKTTGCGCCAGGGGAGGTTTAGATTGGATATTAGGAAAAATTTCTTCACCAAACGGGTAGTCAGGCATTGGAACAGGCTGCCCAGGGGGAGTGGCTGAGTCACCATCCCTGGAGGTACTTAAAAGACGTGTAGATGTGGTGCTTAGGGACATGGTTTAGTGGGCATTGTGGTGTTGGGTTGATGGTTGGACTTGATGATCTTAGAGGTCYTTTCCAACCTTAATGATTCTATGATTCTATGATTCTATGATTCTATGAAATCCCCTCAAGCCCCTTCTCCTTCTTTGCCTTTTAAAGTAAGGTTCGGGTAGAGTTTTATGTAAATGGAGGAGGCTGATGGATCCCAAGTATCATTTGATTATTGGGGAACCTGTGTAGATAACGCAGGAGCTATGTATCATTATCCCATTAGGCCAGATACCTACTGCTGAGCAGCCGCACCTATTTGCAGCCGGTCTGAAGGGAGCCCTGGGACTGTCTCTGGTTTATGTCTGTTAAGTAATTCTTAATACCGCTTAATCCAAACTGTAGTGAGCGAAGTACTTTCAGGTCAGTCTGGAGGAAACATGATCTCTGAAAGCTTGTTGTCATGCCCATCCCTTTTAATGCTAAGCCCCTCACCCCCGCTCCTTTCCTTGGCTGTCCTACGGTTCTTGTTCAGGCAAGGCTTAGGCAGGCTTTCGGGAAACAACAGGATTTCAGGGCTTGGGCCRCTGAGTGCTTTTGGCGGTGAATTTATCTGTGTGAACCCACCAGGGTGCGCTTGGGCAATGAGATGGTGCTCTAAGCCAACCCAGAAATGTCACTGCTCCGCTGCTGGCAGATGGAAGAGGACAGCCAAGACAGGATCTGAGCGGACTGCGCTTGAAAGCTTTCTAAATCAGGCCAGAGCAGAGGTGTAGTGACTACAGAGTGTGGAATCTGCCTTCCCACACGCGTTTKCAGATTAAGGTAATGAATGCACCCGCTGACAGGGCGTTCGTGGTTTGATTAAGCAGTGAGGAGGGGGCTGGAGTGTCCGAACTGTCCAGCGGACCAGCTCAGAGGAGCCTGGCTGCTGCAGCAGGAGAGGGGAAGTTGTTCWCATCCCCAAAATCAGAAGCCTGGGATCAGAAACACTGCACTCCTTCAGTGCTTCTGGGGGCTTGTATTTGATCCTTGCACACCAGGGTGTGTGAGAGCCCTCAGAGAAGAAGCAGAAATGACATGTATGGTTGGCACGGGGAAGCTTATGGGAAGGGGAGGAGAGGTGCCAGGGGGGTGTTTGTAATTTAAATGTGGGGACTCCCACTGGGGCCTGATGGCTAATTATCACAGTGAGTGTCACTGGAGAACACAGGTCCTTGTAATGGGCACTTTGTAGAAAACCAACTAAGAAACTTCCAGGAAGGTTAAAACGTTGTTTTCGTAATCAAAGTTCTTAAAAAAGCGGGACCTTTTTCTTTAGTTAAGTGTAATGAAAGTTCAGACACAACAGAGCTGCTGAGTCTCAAACTGGAGCAAAGTCAAGAAATATGATAAAGTCCCTGCTAAAGCCCTGTGGGGGCATGTCCAGCTCTTGGCAAACCCCCTCAGCTGCCTGCAGAGAGCCGTGTAAACACGCATTTGCAAACAGTTGTGAAAGAACCAATTCCATTCACACAGGGCTTGGGTCACATTCATGCTAAAACCCTCTTTTCCCTTACGTACTGTCCTGGCAGTGAAACTAGATTGTCATTTTATCTAAGTTCTTTCATGTTGCCACACTGAGGGTTCATGTAAAGGAGGATCAGGCCTGGATCGGTTTACAYAGATAGCATCCCAGAGATTTTGCCTGTCTATCTTTTGTGGCAAAGACAGAACTACCCCAACCACAACTTCTACAGGTTTCACCACAGTGGCCTTTGATATATAGATAGGCCCTTTGCAGGGTTTCTTCTCCAGGTGTTAAAGCACAAATAAAAGATACACAAAAGCATATTTGCACATACATGAGCTCTTTCCTAGTGYATTTTGGAAAGTTAACGATTTATTTTGATTTTGTGCCCTGTCTTTGTGTTAAGTCAAATATTTGTATTCTGTTAGATAATTAACTGTACTAATGAGCAGCAAAGTGTGGAAATCCATGTTTTCTTGTTGCTGTTTTGAAGCAATTGTGTGGAAATTTTCCCTGGTGTGATTTGATAGTGGAAAGCAATTGCCCTGGTGGAAAACACAACTAGCTAGATGTTGGGGAAGAATTGGTCATGATTAAGCAGGATGCCATGGAGTGAAGTTGCTTTTAAGGCAACGAGTCTTGATTTTTTTACTTTTTCCAAAGCGATTCCATGGGCAAAATGAAGAGTGCTCTTTACTTCATTTCTTCCACTTTCCCTGGTTAGCCATTGGTGATCCGCTTTTTAAGTGATGGGATAGGGTTTTAAGCCTCCTCAGACTTAGAAGGGAATTATACTGAATTCCTTACTTTCTAGATGAATGCCCTATGTGACATCAGAGGTGACACTGGCAAAGGTGGTGTACACACGTTTGGGCTATACAAAACCTGAGCTCAGTTCTTACCTTCAAGAACACTAACTTTGCATCTACACCATTAGTTCTCTTGTGCACGAGGCCCATCCACCTGTCAGATGATTTTCTAGCTCTCGTGGCAWTTTTGTGTTCAGCTGGCATGCAGTTCTATACATAGTAAACAGGTCACAGTTGTTTCTACCAAGAAACAGGATAAAGGTCTTCAGGACTTCAGGTTATCAGGTTTCCAAACCACTTCAGACTATTAACTGAGGACTTCTGACAAAAATAAGTAAATTCTCTCTTTGTGATACGTGTTTGATTATTTTTGTGTGCATTCTCGGCAAATATGACAACATGTAGCCCTCAGAGACTATGCTATTGAGTAGATTTTTGAGGGCAGCAACTCTCTCAGCAGGGTCTCTGCCGAGGTAATAACAATGAACACTGATCTGCTTGTTCTCAGAAACCTTATGAGGCAGAATAAAAAATGTCTTGGAAGCAGATAAACTTCGCTTTAAGTTCTGCTTTGAGTGGGAGAAGAGAGTGCTAAAAAATTGTCAGTAGATATTGAGGTAGACTGAGGAAAACAACAAGTTTTGGAAGCACAGTGGAAATTCGGGTCATTGTAAGGTTAGGCAAAGTACATGTTGGGGATACGAYGAAATGTGTGTGCATGTGTTCGTGTGTGCGTGTGTGTGTGTTTGTGCATGAAAGTAAAAGAATAATTTTTTTGGGTTGGCTTCCAGGTCTGACTGCTTGTAAATGCAAAGTGCTACCCCAATATGCCTGGAGGGCAGAGCTCAAGTTCTGGAAATTGAATCTTGAATAAGATTCTGTCATGCTGTTGGGTACAAGGGGTGTTAAAGTACCTTTTGGAATMAAACTACCCATGTAAACAGCCATTACTTCTGTCAAAAGAGCCACTCCTTTCATCTGGAAACAAAGAACCTTGTTTAAGGTTTTTATGTGTGCCTATGGGGAGAAACAGGTTTAGTGGCTTTTATTTTAGAAAAGGATTTTCGGGGTTGTCTGGAAGGAGCACTTGGCTGCAGCCCAAGTAATGGATCAAACTGCAGAACATAGGAAAAATATTTCCAATGATCTRCTTCTGCCCTTCTGGGTAGGTGTTGACTTGCTGAGGTCTTTGGTCAACGTGCTGGTTGTTCTGGTAAATATTCTGAGGTCAGACATTTAGCAGTAGTTCTGGCATTTAATGGCTTGGGGGTGGGAACAGCAGGGAACAAAAGGAAACAAAAGAACATTTTGAAGGACAACTGCAGTGCCTGGTTTCCTCATTTCAAACCATCCTATGCCTGCTGAAGTAACAAATCAGTGCAGGATCAAGACTGAATCTTGGTCTCCTCCTGGTATCACTCCTTCGATTTCAGTGAACTCCTTTGTTTTAGATAGATGTGAGTGAGTACAGGATCAGGCCTCAGGTATCAGATACCTGCAATTTATTTTTCCACTGTCAAACTCTCATGATTTTTATTATAGATAACTCTTGGCATAGGTACTGTTCATAAGCCTGAACCTCGAAGCTGGTATGAACTGAAGGCATTCGTTATCTTGGGCCATTAATGTAATGTAACCCCAGAATAACTGGATATAAATATATTGCATATGCAATAAAAGCAGGGAGTTATGACTTGAGGACTTAAAAAAAGCCATTTTTGAATTTTAAGACAACTAGATTTACCTTTCCTCTTCTTTCTAAAAGGAAAGTTGAGTAAAACTCTCACTCCAAGAGACACAATGATTAAGAATAAGAATTTGTCTTGTGGAGCTGGGTCTGTCCCAGTACCTTATCATGTCAGTGTCTATCCCGATTTGCAGTGAATACTGCCTTTTTCTCAAAGTAATTTTGCCAAAATGAGTTGAATTTACTGGGAATTTCTACACAGCATAGAATGGGAATATATACTCGACTTGTGAGAGTGCATAACGTGTATGAACCTCAGATATGGAAAGGAAAACTGTACAGAAGRCAGGAACACAGTTTGATTAATTCTTGGAGTCTGGCATTTAGAGGCTCCTAATTTACAGTTTTTTGCCTTTGGTAACTTAAAAGTAGAGACTACAGGAAAAATSCGTGTCTTGCTAAAGTTGGTAGAAGTTTCAGAGTGAGCAAGATTTTACCTCCTTGTTCTTAATGCTGATCTGGTCCATGAATCTGAAATGAACTGATAAACTGCTTTATCTACCCCTTCTATGCTTGTGCAGTAGCTACTCATGTCATGTTGCCCACGTTCCAGGTGATTTCTGAGGGAGTTGCTGGCTTTTATTCAAGGATCCTTTCCTATAAAACACAGAAACAATTTCTGATRCAGGGATCAGAACCACGAATGCACTAATTTCCTCGGTCCCAGCGGAAAGCTGTGGATTAGGAATTAGGAGAGCTAGGTATAAATTTGGTGAGCAGTGGGGTAGATGTCTGACGAGAGTGAGGTGATAGCAGGAGAAATGGGGTAGGCATGATAAGGAAGAGACTGCAGGCAAATTATGAAGATAGAAGTAGCTGGAAAAGAAGAAAGGGACCTAAAGGCAACAAGCGGACAAGGTCTAGTTGCAAGAGGAATTGAAGCCAAAAAAACAGTCCCTGCTAGAACTGGAAGGGAACCCAGGTGCCGTGCCAACACACAGCTCTGCAGCTTACTGGCAAAATGCGATGGTCCACGCTAGAAATGCTAAACTGCTGCAGCTGTCATCTACTCCATGAGCTCCAGGARCTGAGATTAGACTGAGGTGACTCACATGAGTGTCAGTAAAATGCCATATGATGAAGTTTCCTTTTTATTCACTTGGCAATTTTAGAGCAGATGTGATGTGTGATACATGGTAGTACACACACATAGACTCTGCTCCCCTTTGCCAAATATTAGACGCAGGATGGCCTCCCACTGCCTGCGGTCAATGAAATGAATGGATCTGAGGAGCTTTACAACAGCACCATCTTTCAGGGCACAGCCTTGAATCATGCCCAGCACTGGGTGCCAAAGTGGATGGCTTTGCATCCTGGCTTTGGATTTGCAGGAGCTCTGAGTCCTTATGGCTGCAACTGAAATCTCAGAGACTGGGTATTAGATACAGAGCATGCTAATTTTGCTAAGAAGTCTGAATAATTGGGGCCTTCAAACTGGGCTGCCACATGAGTGATACATTTATTTTAATAACTCTCTGTTTCTTGTCCCCATCAATAAAGCATTTTTTTTCAGGGATAGCATCGTTCGTGTTCGTGAAGCCTTCAGACAAGATGCTGTCGAGCAAGCAGGAAGTACAAGACACTCAGTCAAGCGTGTCTTCACCTTCCCTTACTGTGGCACTGAAGGACTCAGGCAGATGATTTACACTTGCTACTTGTGGGAAATCCCATGGGATAATTAAGCCTTCTGGCTTCAGAGAAGGATTTGAATAAGCATGTCCTGAGGCCACACACAGAATGAGGAGAAATGAATGAGGAGAATGGCTGTAAATGAGTACAGACCAGCCCAAGCACTTTGAGCACCTCCAGAGAGAGAAGTCCTTTAAAAAGGAAAGATAAAAAAGGACTAGGATCGCTCAGTTCCAGAATTTATCACATTTCAATCTCACAAAGGAGCTCAATTACAGTTCTTCAGGCACTACCTCATTTTTGACATTTTCTACCTTTTCAAYGCTTGTCCTTACAACCTTAACAGTGTTCTTCTAATACAATTCTGGGGGGGGGGGAATTCATGTACGTACCCACCCGCAAGCCAGGTATGTGCACTATAGTTACTTAACATACACATTGGATACATATTTCAATTAAAAAACACTTCTAGAAAGTAGTTTTTAGTTAGCCTCTATTGCTCTTATGACTGGTATGCCTCACTTAGGGAATAGTATGATTTTTTTTTCTAAATGTCTGAGCTTTATAAAAGGTCTGGAAAAAATGGTTAAATGAGGACCATTTCTTTAGTTAGCCCAGCTTGCAGTCCATGTTAATAACCAATCTGCACTCAGATTCCTTCCAGTGTCCTAAAAAAATTGCCCCCAGATTTTGCTTCTCTCTTGTAGCCAAACCGCATCTGGCCCACAGGTGATTTACACGTCAGGAGACTTATAACATGCTGGTATGCATATACGGGGCTTCACAAACATGGGATGCATTCAAGCTAGAGCTCTCCATCATCCTGCATACCCCATATGGGTGAARCATGACAAGAAATCATCATTTCTTTTCACCAAGCCCAGAAGAAAAGCAGAAACCTGCTTAGGGTGTTGCCTGAGAAATGTCTAATACTTGTTATCATATATGGTAACTAAAACATTAGAAAGTTTGCAAGCAAAGCAGGTAAAATGCATAGCCTATTTTTCAACTACTTCTGTCCCACTGGAGGAAAAACAAAACCAACAACATACCTGTGTGCAGTATCAAAATGCCAGGAATGCCATGAGCTGTGATTCTCTTATCTTCTGTGCTGCTGCTGTTTTTCCTGCAGTGATAAAGACAAGGAGGTTGGGGAGACTGTTAACATTTACTTTATRCCAAACTCCCAAAGGTAATTTGCCATTCTGATCATAGGTGCTGTTAGCTGGCCATGGATTGGGCAGGTGATGTTAAGTCTGCACTGCTGGTGCTTTTGGAACAGCAGAGGTTTTGCTGAATGCTGTATCTACAGGGCAGCATGGACTGTGAGCTCTTACTAGGTTCATTTCAAGGTATCAGTGCTTGAGCTGAAAAGGTTAGGATGGAGCTCTCTTAGAGATGATTACCTCTCTGTGTTGCTTTTTAGCAAGATTTTAGATTGACCAAGCCAAGGATGGGTCAAGTCATGCCTGTAAGGGTCCTCAAATCTCACCCTTCGTGAAGCCAGCAGACTGCATTTAGTGGAAGAAGGGTGCTTTCTGCATAAGGAGAAAGAAGAAGGCACAAGCAGCAGTTCCGTCTCTCTCCCTCTCTTGACAGGCAGARGTGTGTGGAGAACTGAGATCACTTGAGGTCTTCAACACAAGCCTGTTCTCAATTAGAGTGAGAGGCCAACATAAAAAACCCTGAATATATACCAGAATACTCCCCAGCTGTCTCCTGTGAGTGCCATGCTCTTATCTYTGCTCCAGATCTGCTGGTATTATGAATTTCATTTCTTTGCCAAGTGACTGGCTACCTTCCTGGGCTGAACTGTTGGACTTTGCTCTTGCATTGGAGAGGATGTGGTATGGCTGTATCGCTGCCAAACTAGTCGTGAACCCATTAGAGTGGGGGCTTCCAGACGCTGTATAGTGGTGTGGCAGTCATATCCTTGCATAAGATGCATCAYACTATGCTTGCTTCCTAAAGGAGCCTGGCTAATCAGCAAAGAAAGACCATGGCAAAGCCTTACCCCCTCTCTCCCTCCCTGTTCACRTCCACCTTTTCATAGATCTGAGAGGAAGTGGGAACTTCTCAATGRGGACTTTAACCAGACTCCACCGGGGACATAAAGAATGGCAGAAGCTATTCTTTCCAGTTCTTTTTCAAAACATCTGACCAGATTTGAGCCAAAGTGTYTGTGCTGATTTTCCAACAAAGTGATTCACAGACCAACTGAAAGGGGGATCTGAGGGAGTCTGGCTGCAAGGGAGACAAGAACTCACCCTTCATCTTTAGCGCTAGCATATGTGCCTTCTCATAGGTGTGCACTAGGTCACTTCTTCATTTATTCTAAGACCTGATGMATCCTTAAAAGTTTTGCTGGCAGAGTTATGTAAAGATACCAGAATGAAGAAAATCATATACATGTATATGCATATACACACGCGTGAGCACACACACGTAAATAACCACACAAACATTCACATGCATTTTRTTAAATACTTGCCTATTGTTTCCTTTGATATACTCTTGAAACAAAGAAATAAACTCAGTAGCAAATGATGCTATTAAGCAGGTATTCTTTATTAGCAGCGCTGGGGTTGCTCTGGGGATTTTTCCACCATAAGTGCTCCCGCTGGGCGATCAAGTCAACAGGGATTTATAGAAACTACACCTTACATATTCATCACATTTCTGGGAAAAGGCGGTCTTATCATGATGAGTTCCAGGAATTCATTTACATAGTCCAAGCATGCGCAGTAAAATTAGGGTTAGGGTCTTTTCACTCTCCGGTGGTCGTCTGTAGTCTTCCTCACTGTCCGATGAATGACCTTTTTCCTGCGTTGGCACTGTTCAACTTATTTGTCATCCTCTTTTCGCATATCCTGGACCTCATGTTCTAGTTCCATTTTTCTTGTTTGTGCATGAATACTCCAGATTAAAGAAGTTACGTGCACTACTCCCTTCCTTTATCATGTCTAGATGACCATTCTTCTATTGATACAATTCTCAATGCACCTCAGTTTTGCCATTATTACAATTTCACTATACAGTAATTTTTCTTCTGTACACAGCAATTATTCTTCTATTAATAATTATTAAAATCTCAATATACAATGATTTAGCAGCATTTCCTCACTCTTAATAGAGGCCATTTGTTTTTCTCTGTGACTCTATAGATGTGCCTCAGTGTGGCTTTGTAGAGCACTTTTATACTACGTAGTGGAGCACAGTCCCATGAGCTGGTGGAGTCCTGAGCAGGTAAATCCTCACTGTTCTGTGCAGTTCTGCTGGATTCCTTGCTTAATGCTGGCAGCAGTCTTGGCACATTCACATAATGCTAGCTATGCTTGGCTGAACCATCCCAGGAGGGTAATTAGCTTGGATGCAGCCTTGTGCAAATGTGGCTYTCCTGCATTCATAGAATAGGATAGTACCACTGGAGATCGTCTAGGATAGCCATCATATGCTCCAAGCAGGTCTGACTAGAGCGGGTTGCTCAGGAGTTTGTCCAATTGAGTTCTGGGTATCTTCAAGATATTCCACATTCTTCCTGGGCACCTGCTGCTTGAGTGTTTGGCTGCCCTCATAATGATTTTTTAGTGAGCCAGAATTTACCATATTCCAGCTCGTGTCTGTTGTTTCTCATTCTTTCACTGTGCACTTCTGAGATTTGTCTGATCCTGTTTCCTCTGTATCCTCCCATTAGGTAGTTGTACACAGAAACAAGATGTCAGAGACAAAATAGTCTCAACTTGGTGAATTTTAATTTATTGCCAATTAACACAAACTTTTAATTACCGATTCTGGTATTGAGAAAAAATAAGATATAAACAATTAAACAAACACTTGGGGACACACGTTTCCTTCCCCTTCTTCAGTCTCAACTTGAGTCATACTCCGCTCCTCCGACCTTCCTAGTCTTAACTCCATTTGGTTACACTCAGTCATTCCCAATCCCGTTGGTGAGACGATGGATGGCACAGGAGGCTGGGGTCAATGCGTAATGGTTTTCTGCTGCCACTCCTTGCTTCTTACCCATTACCCTCCACTGCCTTTTGCTTCTCACTGTTCCTCTGTTCTGGCGTGTGTCCTCCACAGGCAGCAGACCCTTCGGTGATGGCAYGCTGCTGTCACATATTCAGCTTGTTGTCCATCAAACCTCACAGGTATTCTTCTGTAGAGTTGCTGCCATAGTAACTGTCCCAGTCACAGATCAATATGGTTATTCTCCATATACAAGACTTTGCGTTTGYCTTTTTGGGCATCATGAGGTCCCTGTTAGGCCATTTTTCCAGTTCGTCTAGTTGCCTTTGAATAGCAACCCTGCGCTTCAGTGTATCTACTATTCCTCTGCATTTGGTATAATTCACATCTTGTTGAGAGTATTCTTTGTCCCACTGTCCAGGTTGTTAACGAAGATATTAAACAGTATTGAGCCTAATATCAATCCAAGAGGGATGGCAGTGGTTACTGGCCCCTAGCTTAATTTTGTGTTCCTGTCCATCCCGCTTTGAGCCTGACAGTTCTGCCCGTTTTTCACCAACCCTATCATCCATTTATTCAGTTCATATCATATCATACCTATTTGGTTATAAGGATAATATGGGAGACCAAATCAAAGGCCTTTCTAAAAGTCAAGGAATATATCATTCACTGCCTTCCCATTATCCACACAGTAAGTCATCTCATCGTAGAAAGCAATCAATCAGGTTGGTCAGGTGTGATTTACTCTTGGTAAATTGAAAATGTCTCATCCCAAACCGCTTSTCATCCTTCATGTGCCTGGAAACTGCTTCCAGGAGAATTTCCTCCTTAACCGTCCCAGGGACTGAGGTTAAGCTAACTCTTCTGTAGTTCCTTGGATCTTCCCTCTGGCCCTCCTTAAAGATCAGTGTGATGTTGGCCTCTTCTCAGTCATAAGGAACTTTCCTTGATTGCCATGAGCTTTTGAAGATGATACAGACCAGCCTCACAGTGACACTGCAGGGCTCCCTCAGCACCATCACAYGCATACCAACTAGTCCCATGAACATAAGTATGTCCAGCTGGCTTAAATGCTCCCTAACTCTATCTTCCTGTACTGTGGGTATTGTTATGTTCCCCAAGATTAATGTAAGTAAATTCAGGGATCTGGGAGACCTGAAGGCGGATCTTACCAGTGCAAACACAGGCAAAAAGTGTATTGAATATCTCAGCTTTTTCATTTTTTTTTTGTCATTAGGTACCTAAGCCTATTGAGCAGTGGGCTAGCTTTGTCCTTAGCCTTCATTTTGCTGGCAATGTATTTATAGAAGCCCTTCCTGTTGCTCTTCATATCGTTGCTTGTTTCAGCTCCAGCTGAGCTTTGGGTTTTCTTACTCCATCCCTGCATGCTCAGGCAGTGCCTCTGTATTCCTCCTAGCTAGCCCATCCCTGGTAGTATCACCTTTACACTTGCATTTTGTGTTTGAGCTCAGGTAGGTGTTCCTTCTTTGTTCACCCTGGCCTTCTGCCATGTGTTTGCTTGAATTTCCACACATCTGAAGGTACTATTGTTGTGCTTTGAGGAGGTAGTCCTTGAAAACTCCCTGAAGCTCCTTTGAGCCTTTTTTCCTCCCACAAGAAGGTCTCTGAACAAGCCAAAAGTTTATCATCTCCTGAAGTCCAGGGCTGTGATTCTACTGTTTTCCTTGCTCACTTCTCTCAGGATTTTAAATTCTACCATTTTATGATGACTGCAGCCAAGGCTTCCCTTGACCTTCACATCCCCAACCAGTTCTTCCTTTTTCATGAGTAGTAGGTCTTGCAGACCATCTTCCCTAGTCATCTCATGAATCACCTGCATCATGGAATTGTCTTCAACACACACCAGAAATCACCTGGACTGCCTGCATCCAGCACTTTTACAGTTTCAACAGATATTGGTATGGTTGGTGTCCCCATGAGTATCAGAGCCCGTRACTGCAAGATTTCTACCTGCCTGARAAAGGTTTCATCTATTTCCTCTTCTTAAGCAGGTGGTCTGTAGCAGATGCCTGCTACAACATCGCCTGTATTGGGCTGTGCTCTTATCCTTCCCCACAAATTCTTCACCAATTTATCAAGTTCCAAGGCAAGGTTCTTTAGACACCTGAGCTAACTTAGATATTTCTGCTCTGGTCTCCTCCAACTTCCAATTCCGGGGTTAGAGCAGTTGAAGTCACCTCAGGTTTATCTGCACGTACTGGTGTAAAATCATCCTTTGTGGCTACTGCAGAAAGAAATGTTTCAGTCCAGCTGTCAAAAGCAAAACTGGAATGCCAGGCTGGAATTTAAAAAAAAAAAAAAAAGTGTATTTATAAACATTTATGCTCTTGTGAGGTACTGATGTATTTGAGAAAGCTATTAAGTGAAAATGGGGGGAGGGAGGGGAAGAAAGAAAAGAAAAAAGAAAAAAAAGAATTAATTTTGTATTTGTCTGTGAATAAAGAATTATGATCACCTTCTTCCTTCTTTTTATCTGTTGGCAAGGTCTATAGCTTCAGGTTATCCCAGGGAAATCTCATTTTCTGTGACCACAAGTCTTCTGCTTACCAAAATTAGAGTGTTACAGTTGTGTGAGGTTTTCACTGTGGAAGAAATTAGCCTAGCAGTTAGTGACAGCCACAGCCAGGCATCTCTCTCAGAACTGGACAAGGGGCTTTGAACCAGACTTGATGCTTGGTACATCAGTGGAAGGAGGGTAATGTGTTCCCACTAACCTGTGTTTCTGAAGAGGGAAGAGGTGGGTGCTGTACTCAAAAGCAGCTGCAGCTTAATTCATAGGGGAAATTTAGCTTCTGCCTCCCGGAACTACAGTAAAACCTAGGCAAGAGGTTATAAATACAGGAGCCAAGCCCATGTCCCATAGAGAAAGGCATGGTGGCAAGTCAAGTGCAGGTGGCCGTGAGTGTTTCTCCCACTAGGGCTGTGAAGTGATCTAACAGTCTGAAGGCAGATGCTTTGATGAGGACGGTTTTGGGTATGAGCCCAAAATGAGCATCTSAAAAGGTTTCATTCTTCCGGACACTGTCACCTCTGTCCTGCCAGGCTTCAGACTCATCTCAGGGTGATTCACCCAGGCTAAATTCCCGTTCARTACTTCAGAGTGTGGAGAGAGGGGATTAGTAACACTATCTGTTAGCAAGATATAGCTTTCATGACTCTCTTTTCTGGGGGCACTGATCTCTATATTGTCCCATTAGCTCTGTCAAATGCCATCGATGAGAACAAACTGTTTCTTGCTCCAGCCAAAGCACATTAACTGGGCAACCAGATTGCCGTTTGGTAACCCCGTCTTCTGCTTTTGTTAGCATCTTCAAACCTGTGCTCAAGCATGTTCCCAAAGGAAATCATACACATTGGGCTCACCCTGTCAGCCTATTCATTTCCCAATTCCKTCTTTTGTCATCATCACAGTGCCCTCCCTAGTGTCAATCATTATACCCTGTGCCACATATGCCAGGTCTGGTTTTGGATGTTTTGGTAAAATCTGAATATGCTAGCCTAAGGGGAATCAGATCACTTATTAATAGAAAAGATGTGTTTTAGATGAACTATGATATAATATAGTGTGTGTTGGGATGTGATGTGTGTGTTGGGAAGAGGGAGGGAGAAGAGGTAAATTTCTGGCAAATTAGTCTATTGAAATTTAAGATACACATGCATATGAAATTGTGTATGAAATTACTTATGCAGACTTAACTCGGGAAGTCACTATCAAAATCACTTTAAAATTAATAAATCAGCTCACGGATAAGACTGGAATAACTTGTAATACAGGGAATTGATACAACTAAATAATGCATGTGTCATGTGATTCTTGTCGGGTTAGTCTTTCTTACATCCTTTCCCCAGTAGAGAGCAGCAACTCACCAAGTGTTTCTTTTGGATGTTCCTCCTTACAGAATCTGTAAAAAATGAGTCTTGGTTCGTTTCATATTTGAGTTCATTCATCACAGCTTGAGTTAAACTGGTATTAGTTATGGTATTAAGGGTAGTCTTAAAAGTCCCTAAGAAAACATAGTGAGAGGTCTGGCATTCCCTAGCACTGTCATACAACTTGCTGGATAGCAGGATGAACAGATACACTACATTGTATTCTTTGTTTGGTGGTTTTTGCTTCCTTTCTATAAGCAGAATTTGCAGCATGTGTGTGTTAGACTGAGACTTTGTTTGGCTACTCCTATCACAGAATCATTAGTTCTACTCCATCTCACACCTACTGGGATCATGCTYTTACATGAGCCTGAGTGATATTTGCAACATTCTCTGACTTCATCTATGSTCTCTTTTTGTAAACGCCAGGTCAGGAAGAAGAAACAAAGTCATGTGACGGTCGAGACCAGAATGAATCAAAGCATGACTTCTCATTCTCTTGAAGATATGCAGCAAACCTTTACCCCCAAAGAAAGAACCTCTCCTTAATATTTTAGAAAGCTGTTTGTAAAGGGTCTTTGAAAATCTTGGACCTGTGTGCATGTATTTTTTATGTGTTTGCTTCTTTATGAAGTACAAAGACACTCGTTGGAGGAGGCTAGGTGTGACAGCATGGAATTCTTTTCTATWTTTCCCCTTTCTATTTCAGTCTAAAACCTCAAGAATGCCATGCCAAATTTTATCTTCCTTTCTGGGATCTTTAGAGACATATAGTATGTGATCTTATGCTTTGACTAAAGGGGACGAATTCTGCTAAAAGTTGAATAGGATTTCATTCTCTCAAATTCATTAGTAGTTTAAATTAAGCAATGAAAAACAAGCACAAAATGCCCAACTACTAAAGTCTCTTTTTCCTTGCAGTGCTCACCTTCTTTCTCTGTCGACTTGTGTCAACACCAGTGCACGTGTTCTCTAGTCATGATAATCTCTAGGAAAACTTCTCCCAGTTCTTTTGGTGGAGCTTCATACCTCTGCATCCTGGGTGGACTCAGGGAGTGCACTACTGTAAGTTTGTTCCTCTCATTTTTACGCAGGCAGGAAGCTGCGTGAGCAGGGTGTCAGAGCATTCACACGTGCTACTTAACACATCAGAGCTGCCATAATGGAGGAAGTGAACCTATCTCAGCAAAGGCAGGAGCTCCGTGGATCTCTGGGAGAAGCAGAAACCCAGCAGCCAAAAAAGGTCCAATTTTGTRTTTAAGGGCATGCTTTACCTCTGTCTCAGACAAGAAGATATGGTTGAAAAGTTTGCAAAATATCAGTGAATCTGCCTTTTCCCRTAGTAGCATCAGGTGGATGGAAGATGATGACCACGAGTTGTCAGACTGTGGCAGTGCACATGTAGCGGGAAGAAATGGGGGTTCCCCGGAGGCCAGGGGACCTAAGCCGGTGCTGAGCCATTGCCACAAGGAGCGTGGTAGCCGTGGTGCTGTAGGTGGAGGTGGCCCATTAAGCTCCGGGATGGGATAGCTGCAGGGACATTTGCAGGGGGAGCAGCAGAGACACGTGCAGCCTGGGGCACAACCGGGGCTGAAAGATGAGACGTGCAAGTGATGGCAATGCTATAAAATGCCGAGAGCGTGGTAGCACGGGGCGTTGCGGTGACGAGGAGAGCAAGCTCGTTTACTGCTGTGTCAGTAGCGGAGCTGAACACGCGYCTTGCCGCGGGTCGATGAGCTGTGTGCGTGAGGCAGGGCCACGGTGAGCCGACAGGCAGGGAACGGCCGTGTTACGCTGAGCGGCTCCGCGGGGGTTTGCAGCGATGTTAAGCAGAGCAGCTTTGAAGTGGGAGCTGTAATAAAAAAGAGCCCCTGCAATGAGTTCCTACCATCTGCCTACGTAAATGTGTTCTCTCTCCGGGATACGAGGTGAACTAACTGCTTAGGCCGTACCCTGAATATCTTCAACCTTGACTGCGGCTCCCCTTAGGATTTCTGCTCTGTCGAGCCATTGCCGTCCTTTTCATATTGTTAAAGCCTTAAAGTCTTCTGCATGCTGGAACATTTCCCTATAATCTGGGTCTCTAACAAACTGCTGTCATCACAGATGTATCACAAACAGCTCTTGCCCCAGGATACTGCATGTTTCTGAAGAACTACTTTCCTAACATCATTCCAGTGAAACACAGGAATCTTCTCTTGTTGTCTCACAATATCTCCTCTTTATACATTTTTCTTGTAAAATGGTCAAATTGTACATTGTTATCTCTGTGTGTTATTAAATCTCTCCTTCATTRTATTTTCCCCTGAAAGATAAAATATTCTTTATCTTATTTGCCTAGGGAAAAATGGTTATTTAAATGGAGAAAGCAGGTCCACAATCTTTTTTACAGCAGTGTCTTGGGCACATATCTGATTTTATAATAGTGTAAAACTCTGTAAGACTTCCAAACCAGTTTTTGCAACACAGTCTGAGTGTTGMTTTTATAAACCCAGGTCTTGGTCTGTTATTACTACCTTTACGTTGGTAAGAGATAAGGGTATGAAATTCGTCAAATGATTGATACACTGTCACAGCTCTCAGCGGCTGTCCTTTTCAGCAACACCCTGTGATCCTATTAACAATAGTGAGGATAGGAAAAGTTTGTCTCTGTTCTGAGAAGAGATCATTGAGGATTCRATCCTTCCCCTTGGCTGTAGCATGTACGTGGTCTGTCTGATGTGCTTTCTTTAGGAACAAAAGCAAGCCTTTATTCCTTTCAGCACTGCCTTTATCCCTTTCAGCACTGGATGTATGGGATCTCCCTCCCATACATACAAATGTGTGTACAAACTCCCCTCYGCAACACATTCAGCAACTGCTCTATCAAACTGCCTATTACTGCTCTGCTCTGTGTGGGTACCAACATTACAGAAATGTCCCTGAGGACCCATGTTAAGGGCAGCAGTTTACAGAAGAAATCGTTTTTCAAAAAATTCATCTTCCTGGTTCTAAGTCAATGAGCTGGAATTCATTTAAGCTAGGTTTACTTCTGGGCAAGATTCTCATAAATACACTTGTGGGTAGAGATATTTGAAAAAGCAAATCTTAAAGGCTTTATATAGAAAGCAGGTTTGGGGTGGTATTCAGCTGTCTAAACATCAGCATCTAACATCATCTGAGCTGTTATTTGATATCCTGTTTGTCTGGAGCTGCTGCTTCGGAAGGGGTAGGCTTTCCACGAGTCCTGTGTCATTTCTGTCTAGCTCACGTGAATGTCTTAGATATCCTCAAGTGTCTCAAATTGCACCAGATACTTGCGTGTACACAATTGAATTGCAACTTTTGAAAATAAAGATACAAAAGTACTGKTAGTGTTCAGACAGTTCTCAGAGATATTTTCATTTATTCATCTTCTATAACATCTAAATAAWTCTGCAGTTTGAGTTTTACATGTCAGATTTTGGTAGTGAATTGTCTATAAATCATCTAAGGGCCAGAAGCTAATTGCAGACCTTGTCTGGACTGTTTAGGATGAAGCAGACTCATTAGAGGGTTATTTTAATGRTGAAAAGGCTCTGGTTTTGAACAACTTAGATCCTGTATGGGAAAATTACAATTTTACTGGAATACTGCAGTTTTCTCCTCGGAAATTCAAAATGTKATCTTCCCAGCAGCCTACTTTGAAGACTGGTCCACTTCTCTCACTTTCATTGAAGAAAAGCAAAGACTTCAAGGCTGCCTGTAGAGGAGCTGAGCACAAGCTTGAATGCAGAAAAAAGGTGATGATCAAGAAGGCAAAGTATATGGATTCGTAGACAATGGAACCTGAAAGGGTGCTTTGTTTTTTTTGTTTTTTTTTTTTTTTCATTTAAATTATTGCGGTTTTCTTCCTGCATTGAGAAAACAGAAATGATGATGCTTTCAAGCTGGGCAGCAAGCAAGCCACCAAACTCCCAAAATGGAATATTTTRGAATTCCTATCCCATGAACAACGCCTGGGTTTTTCTGTTTTGTTTTGTTTATTGTGAATCAATATGAACTTGTTTTCCAGTCTCTCAACATTTTCCATGGGACGTTGATTCTGCTTCTCTGGGCCAAATCTATTATTAAGCTTTTGGGGAATAATTTCCAATGGCAAATAAATACGAAAAATAAATTACCGACTACAAAATCAATGTAATTTCTGTGAGTTATGCACTCAGCTGGAGTTTGGGATGACCTCTCTAAGATGCAGATACAGATCTCAAGAATCTTGACATGKCTTACGATATGTCTTTCCCACCTTTGGAAAGCAGCCTAGGTTACCCATGCTGCTTTTAGAATGCACTGTCAGCACTGCACAGCCATGAAACAGGATGAAGCCTTGCATCTGGGGACATCTTTTTTCTAAAAAATAAATTTTGAAAATACCAAATGAGGTCCATGCCCTTGCTACATTTCTGTTATATTGGGAAGAATGCTACGGAGGCATAAAAGGTCTTGAAAAGCTTTTCATCCAGCTGCAGAAAGCTTTTTCCAGACCCTGCAGATGGTAGGGGTATTCCTCCTAAGCACTATTTCTCACAAGGGTCAACTGTCAGRCTGGCTGCCTTTCTGAGATGCAGCATTTTCTGGCTCCTACTGAGGACTATGAGTGTGTTAGAGGCTAACACGGTCAGCCTCTAATTTTGTAAAATAAAATACAATCCAGCATAGCACCCTTGAAAAGCCATCGACACCCTTGCTCATCCGAGAGTCATACTGCATGGAGGAGAACCAAACCACTGTTGCTTTGGTCCATTTGTGAGACTGTCAGAGTGTGTCTATGCCTCTTGCTCTTTCTCCTCCAGTGTCTGCCAGGTGTGAGTGCTCAGGATCATGAAGAATCTATGCCTGGAGGTTTATGTGCCCATGTTTCATAATTATCACCTATTCCCACCTAAAGTGTTATACTCGCTGGCCTAAAGTGGGGAGTAGAGGACTCTGTTACTAATGTTTTATTGTCCTACTTACTGTAACCATTTTGGATTTCARCCAGCACATATAAACAATATGCCTGTGCCTTTACAATTCTGCATTGCCATTTTAACACTCTGGACATTAGCCAGTGCCTATAAAGTGTGTGGCATTAATTTACTTTCAGCTGGCTTCCTAGACATTTCCTTTTGATAAATGGATCCAAGATGGACATGTCTATCTAAAATAGGAATTTAATTCTGTATTGGAAATAAACTATATTTGTTTAAATTCTGTTGGTGACACAATTATCAGCATTGCTTTTAACTTTCATCTAACGTAATGCCAGATGAAAGATGCTTTAAAGAAGAAGATGGCAATGAAATCTTTCCAGTGGGGCTGTAAGCCTGATGTTTTATGTTTTATGCCCATGTGGACATTCAGGCTATGATCAAAACGACTTACTGTGATTTACCTCATTCCCACAATGCAGTTCAGCATTACAGTATTAGACATGAATTCTTCTCATGTAGTCAAAAAGACTTGCTTTCATAAGTTCAAAGTGCCATTACTCATTAATTAGAAGCAGAAACAGTCACAGAGATATCCCAACAAGGTGGCTAAGTAGTGGTATGATTCTAAATTATCTCCTGAAACCTCTTTCTGTCATGAACAATTTGGAAAGAATAAATCAGAAACTACTGCACGAGCTTTACAACGTGTATTTTTTCAGAAGAAAATTTTCCAGTTGTTCATTTCRTGTTCCAAAGAAGTACTGAACTGGTAATCTATTTGAACAATCATAATAATATCTAAATCAGCAGCAGGAATAGCTGTCAAGTCAAGATTAAAATTAGTAAATGAGCAGCAAAACGACTTTATGAATTGCATCTTTCTTTGTATTTTCAAAAGGTATGGGACTACCACCACTGCTGCTATATTTCTGGCACCTTGAGCAGAGTCTGCACCAGGTAGTACGTCTAGAGTTGCTGGAGATTAACTTACACAGGAGTCAGGGAAGAGACAGAAGGGAGAAGAGAGACAGTAGAAGACTATCTGAACATACGGTGGCTGTCCTTCATGCTGCCGAGGCACCGTGTCTGCTCAAACTGCTTACTGTCCCCCAGGACAGAGCAGTGCTCTCCTTTCAGCCCTTGGGGAGGAGGTCTCCTGCACCAGAGGCTACAAGTACACCATACRGGACTCTGTAAGACATGTGTGTTCCCGTCTGGTCAAATTCAGTCAAATGAATTTTAAAAAAGGGACTCTTAAGGGGGACCTTTCCTTACAGCAATGAAGACTTAGTCAACACAGTTCTTATGGGGACTGATAACRGCAAAGGTTGAAAGTGGGCATGGTCCCTGACTGCAAAACCTAGATCGTGGTCAGCGTCTGAGGAGTGCACTGCTGTTTTCAAGGGTGTTTCAACTGAGAGTGGGAGTGTGTGTGGAGAGGTGGGCTCTTGGGGTGGTGGTATTTTTTCAGTCCATTGTTGTAGCAGGAGCCCGTGAATAAATTTAGAGTGAACTTGTAGTTTTGCCTTCTCTTCTCTTAAAAAATCACAACTGTTTTTTCATCTTTTTTACTACTGCAACACAGTAAAGAACTCTTGTGCATGGGAATCAGCTACTCATTTTCTTAAAATTTTATTGATGCTGCCCTGTAAGCGATGCAAAGCTGTGTGTTAGGGACTGGGCATTTGGCTAAATTTATGTAGCTTTTTGTGAGAGGTGCTACAGATTTATCCCCACACTTAGGTGTAAATTATACAAACTCTGTAGAAAACAGAGGGAAAGAGAATGAAGGTTTGTACAAATAGTTTCAATATTGTTTCAAGACACAAATGTTTAACAGGACAAGAGATCGAGTTCTTATMATGTTAATTCATCTGCATTTCAAATATGCTGTATTTTTTTCCTGCTCCTATCCTGAAACATCAGCCTCATCAGTCTTCCTGTAGTTTATTTATTGTTTTATGATTCCAAAATGGGTGAGATTTCTACGAACCTTTCCAGATTGCTACATAGTGAAGCAGAGAAAACACAGGGAAAGGTGACACACCCTGGCCATTTGGGTTGGAATTTCTTTGAATCATGGATTTTCTCTCATTCTCCGTCTTTCCAACACAAATGTGTTTTCAATTGGCAAATATGTGTGCTGTTGTAATAGCTACACTTGCAAACTCAATACCACTGAATGTAGTGTAWCTATCTTTAATATTAATTTTATTTACCAATGCTATTTAAGAATCTAATTACTTGTGCTATTCAAATGCACAATGTTATGGCAAATTGTGACATTTCAAAAAGCTCCTAAAATCACATCATCTATTATCTATCCTTTGTGGCTACTTTTGAGGTTATTGCTATTAATTATCATATTAACACCACACCTCAAACATTATTAATCCTGGTGTCTATTCCTACCTAACATACATGGAGAGAYAAAAATTTAAGTTTTACAATGTAATTAAAAGCTCTCTAGCAAATAGAGGATCAAAAGGCTTACTGTGAAAACAGAGACTGCCATTTTGACTGATTTAGGGGGGACAGAAAGTAGAGCAGGCTGGAAGTCACCAGTAGGTGAAAATAAGCATGTTTTTATCTAGGCAGAAAGTCTAGATTCACAGATTCAAATGCTAGCTAAATTTTACTTAAAGTTTTCCAGCCTTAGCAAAAAAGGCACAGTAGAAGAGGAAACAAAACAAATTCAGGTAAATAAATATTCTCTGGCACAGCAAGGGGTCCAAAGAATGGAGTGCATAAATATATACTTTTAAAGAGCTGTCAAATTCATCCCTAGATGTTGTGTAATGATTCCTATATGCTTTACAAGGGGCTGTGATTTTTAACCAACTTTTGCCACCTATCTTATAGTGAACATARTAGAGCTGTGCATAGTATTGTTTAAGTTTTACTCTATGTATGTGCCCTAAATTTCTTTTATATCCATTTAGCTACATGTGGATTTTACTATTCCTATCACTAGTTTTAGTTCAATGCAATCTATGCTTCCACTAAGGGGATCTGTTCCTTGGGCTCAAAATGTTCTCTTGAGCTCTATCAATGTGTTTTATAAGGAAAACATTTTAAGCCACTCTCATACCTTGAGGAGACTAAAGCTGCAAAACAATAACTTCTTGTACCAACCCACATTTGAAGTAGGAGCCACATGGCTAGCAGCCATCCACTGGGCTGATATCCATTATTTGCATAGTTAATGCGAAACACCGCCTGGTATCCTACCGAAACAATGCAAAAAATTATCGAACAATAATGACAAAYATTGTGTCATTTGAATAATTAATACCTTCTGCAGTATGTTGTTTGTAAACATGTATTTGCTACCACTCTGTCCTGAAATGACTCTTTGAAGTGAACAGCGCTACTTAAATTCAGAGCTTGTACATATGAGTGTCAACTGAAAATTATGGGTCAGCTTCTTTGTGGTAACCAGTGCATGGAAAAGCTATAAAACAAGTAGCCGGTGTATTGCTTTCTTAATTTCAGTCCTGCTGCTGGTGCAGTGCAGCCTGGGAGATAAAGATAGTGATGTATTAATCCCCAAGCAGTGCCCCAGTCCCCAAATCTCAGGATAGAGGTTGCTTGCAYTGAAGTTGGTTTTTCACACACATTGGACAAGAAGACATTGGGCAAGAAACAAAGGAAGACACCAAAGAGAATTTCTCTAGCTTGTTGATGATCTTCAGTTGCTGAAAAACAGCAACTCTTTAGATGGATTAAGAATCTGGGATTGTAGATGCCACCTGAGTGCTCATAGCCCTCAAAGCAGAACGTAGTGCACAAGGAAAACATTTCATCGCAGTAGCTGCAACACATTCTTTTCTTTGTGAAGCCAAATCCCCTTGAATGTGGCCTGTTCTTTACATTGTCTCCTTTCTTCGGCACTAGTCAGTGCAAATTTTTCTTTAAAGGCAGTGACAATGTGACAAGAGTGAGACCTATCGAGCTAAATCATTGTGTCATGACAGACCAAAATCCCGCTGACAAACATGTCAGCTGTACAAATTATTGCTCAGAGGAACTACCTATTTTCTTCCATGAAGGTTACCAATATGGGTCCACAATATTCAAATGAATAAATGCCTTCAGGTATTGCACCTCTGACTTTATTGACTGTCAACATAATGCCTAACCAAACATGATACAAATACAATTTTGGAATWTAATGTAAAATCTTAATGAAAATGGGAATTTGGTGGTAGGCTATGATCCAGATTATGTTAATTTTATGCCCTGAAGTTGAAGAAAGAGTTTATTTTAATGTTCAAGGCTTATAATTGTTACTTATCTGTAAAAAGACAATTGGCATGATGACCTATAAGAAASATTGTTTTGATTAGTTGGAGATGGCTATCACGCCAACTGGTTGTAAATTAATCAGAAAGTTTCAGAGAGGGCAATAGATCATTTATGCTTCATTTTATCAACAAATATTCTGTTTTTACCTGGATATTTAACAGAAAAATGTGGTTTAGAAATGTTGTAGAGTTTTAAATGCATCCACACATATTCATGTAATTGGATTTCTTACATTATAATTGCTKCTTTTAGTTGCGTCACTAACCCTATAAGCCTAAGGTTTTATAGGGTTTATAAACTTCTTTAACTTTTATGAAGTCAGCTATCTGCAGTTCAGTAAGAGCCAAAAAGAAAAAAAAAAACATTAGAGATCTGAACATATTTCAATTTTAAGAACTAACTTCTTTGTTATGCCCAGGACTGTAAGGAAATGACATATGTCATTCTCCCCTCTTATTTATTAAAATTGTTCTTGTTTTGAGCTCTGTCAGATAWATTATTTGTACCAGTCATCGACATGTGGTGAATAGCCATTGTTGCATTTTGGAGGAGTTTTACACTGAGAGGCAGAAGGAGAGAACTTYTTAGCGGTGAATTATTTCCTTTTTTTTCATCTATGGCAGCTGCAGAAAACTCCCCAGAAGTCTGGCATGCTGAGAGCAGCCCAAGGGAGATGGATTAGTAAGCAGGGGACAGGTGAGTTCATCAGAGACGTCTGAGAAATTGTAGAACTATGTGATAAACACTTTTTTATMACAGGGGTACCTTAAGAAACCTACACTCTTTTCTAGACACAGAGTCCTAGCTCGCGAGGGAGAACTGCTCCACCGAAAGCATGCTAGGTAGTGAAAGAAAAAAACATCTGATGAGCAATGATGACTTAGACTGCTGAATGTTGAAACTGCACCGAGGGAGGGCATGATGTTCCCAGCTGAGGTGCATGTAACCAAAGAGTGTCACCGTGATCCTTCCTTCCTTCCTCCTCCCTTTGCCCCTTCCAAGAGTGAATCATGTGCCCTACCCACAAACCCTATTGCTTCTTCARGGGTTAAGAATAAAGCTAGCACCCCTGAAACCTTTGTGTCCACTTGCGGTAAGTTAGAATGAAAGCTGAATTCCACTATTCAGCCAATAGCAGGGAAGACTTGAGGGGTGACTTAGTTCCCCTGCCTCTCCTCCATGTCCATCAGTTCTAGATGAGGGGCTGAGAGAGCACGGATTGTCTATCATCCTCACCAAACTACAAGAAGGACATTGCGGTGCTGGAGCTTGTCCAGAGAAGGGCGACGAGGCTGGTGAAGGGTCTGGAGCACAGGTCTGATGAGGAGCGGCTGAGGGAGCTGGGGTTGTTTAGCCTCGAGAAGAGGAGGCTGAGGGGAGACTTTATCGCTCTCTACAACTACCTGAAAGGAGGCTGTAGAGAGGCGGGTGTTGGTCTCTTCTCCCAAGTAACAAGTGATAGGACGAGAGGAAATGGCCTCAAGTTGCGCCAGGGGAGGTTTAGATTGGATATTAGGAAAAATTTCTTCACTGAAAGGGTAGTCAGGCATTGGAACAGGCTGCCCAGGGAAGTGGTGGAGTCACCATCCCTGGAGGTGTTCAAAAAACGTGTGGATGTGGCACTTTGGGACATGGTTTAGTGGGCATGGGTTGGGTGGGTACTGGGTTGATGGTTGGACACGACGATCTTAGAGGTCTTTTCCAACCTTAATGATTCTATGATTCTATGAAACCAAACATAAATAGGAGCACCTATTCCTCAACCATGTTTATTCTTCCTGTTCTTCAACCCATTGCTAAGCATTTGAGCACCTCATGCTCCTTTGTGCATTTTTGCTGAAACATCTATTGGAAGTTAGCACGGCATCTGGGCAACAGCTGTGTATTCACTTAACAGAAAAAAGCTGGAGCACCTGCATATCCAACATCACCCCCCTCCACACATGCAAATAAATAAATTGGACAACCAACTCCCTCAACATATGTGCTAAATATCACCTGTAAGTGCCTAGGTTTAAAACTTCAGCCATAGTGACCCCAGTTCATCTTCTGCTGCTCTTTAAAAATGCCTAAATTTTCACCTTCATTTTGATCGCTGAAGCTCCAGCCCCAGCTTCCCATTTGTAAAAATTAGAATTTAGGGCACTCACCAAGGATGTGGGAGATTCAACTCCATTCCCTTCTGGGAGGGTCTCCCATACCCTGGTGCATGTTATAACTGCCACTTATGTTATAACTGCCCTCTTGCGTGGGCTTCATTGTTGAAGCTGCCCTTTTGATAGACTTACTAGATGTTCTTCAGAAGAGGGAGATAAAGYGTGTAAATGTGACCTCATCTGCTAGTGATAAGGGCACTCAGTTAGGAGAGGGAGCCTCTGGATTACTGCCCCTTTTCCATTGAACATTTATCCATTTTTAGGAACTGGAACATGGGGTTAGGTAGGAGTTTGTCTTTGGCAAGAGAGCGATGATGACATCTCATGGAGAAGAGGGAAGAGAAGACATCAGAGTTGTTTGTTAAAAGCCCTCTTTAGTTCTTAGCAAGAGCAAGGGAGAAGTAATGCTTTGGATAACAGAATTTCAAGGCTTATCTAGTTTGTTTTCTACTCCGTGCAAAGCCTCCTCTCAGCACAGGTGTTTCACTTTGAGCATGGGCTATATCTTATAGAGTTAAATTAGTTCTGTTCTTCAGTTGGGCCAATTACAGTTTGGCTCTGGCATACTCGCTCTCTCCGTGGGCCAACACACACACAGAATATACCCATCCAGCTGCTCCTCAGACCTCCCATGATCTCATCCTTTTACTTTYAGACAGGTACCCAAGCTGTAATTTAGGGCAGACTGTCTTGGGAAATCACACTCTGGTCTTACTGTGTCCTCCATTTGGGAATGCCTATCATACCCACATCCCCACATGGTTCCCACAGTTAAAGTGTGACAAGATTCATGGGTAATGAGCACAAAAAAAGAGGTTTCTTCGGTGTGGCTGCTGGGCACAGGTTATTTTCTCTGGCTTTTGCATTCCAAGCCTGTGCTGCTACACTGTCTCTTTTCTGAGGAGAAATTTCTGCTTCAGGAAACCTGGAACTTCTATAAAACAAGCTTGAAATAATCAAGACTAATCACTGGGGATAGAGCATACAGGCTGAATATACTAGCTATATCAGTGTTGAATACAGTGCCTTGAGGCTAGGTGACTTCTGTTTAGGAAAAAGTGTGTTGTCTCCAACTGTAAATTGCCACTTGCAAAACACAATTAACTAACCAACTGCACAGAGATGAATTGAAAATTTAAACAAAGCTGTATTTGACTGAGTGCCATACAGAAAATGTTGTCTGCCGAGAAGGCTTTAGCTGTGGGCAGTGTCTGCTTAGCCAACAGCTAATTGCGTCTCTTTGCGGTTTGTGAAGAGAAAAAACCCCACAATCAAACCCCCAAACCTCATTTCTCTAACGAACTCCACAAGATTTCAGGCATGATGAAGAAACACAGTTCCCCGCCTGCTGTCTCTGCTTTTGCTTCTTCCATCAAAAGCTTGTGGGCTCCAGGGGAGTCAGGACAGTGACTTAACTGTCCCAGGGGCAGCACCCACAGGAACGGTTCATCAGGCACTAAAGCGTATTTGGCATATGGTACTTGGAGCCATTTAACGTCTAATCTCTGATTTGGGTGCAAATAATTTCTTTTTACTCTATATTCTACGCCTTAGTGTAAAGGCCGGCAACAGTGTGGCTGAGAGCTCAACAGACCTTGCCTGATCCTAATCCCTGAGAATACAGGGATTTGTTCTAAGAAAGGAAGATTAGGGAAAATAGTGATAAAATCATATGTTCCTGTTCCCTTCGTACTATCTCATGGCTGGCATATATAGCAGATGTGACAAGTGCAGAGGGGAGCCCACTGTTTTGTTGACAAAGGTGGTTGAACTGCTGGGACTAACACACCACTTTTCTACCCATGCTCCTCAGAAGAATTGTTTTGTACATCTCTGGGTTGTCTCCGTCCTTACCTAAAGAAGRCCTGAGAGTGACAAGGCAACAAGGTAGCCCTTAGCTAAGAGAAATTCTGTATGAGTCAATGAAAATAGCCTTCTCTTTTTATTTCCTCCTGATGAGTAAAGGCATATGCCAAAGAGGGAAGAATTTTGCTCCCGTGCTCATGCGTTATGTTATGCCGAGAGTCCTGACAGATTATTTTCTGTTTGTTTGCCTCCAGATTGGATCCCAAACTCTGGGAATTTGGCTCTGGGAATTTACACCTCTTTGTTYAGGGAGAGGATAGGAACTGTCTCCTAGAAACAGAAATAGCATGCTGGACTCACTAACACCAGGATTTAGCCCTCAGGCACCAGGAGGCATCCAGGTCTTTGCTTTCAGAAGTTGTTCTGTTCCTTGCCAGATTTCTGAACCTTAGTCTTCATTCATGTTTCAGTGTGAGATAAAGACAAATCTAGGTAAACCTTTATGTTAATTTAAAGGAGGATAGGAGCCTACAGACCATGTAAGTCAAAGTCTCTAAGAGACCACCTTTTGGGGGACTTCAGGTTTTGTGTGCCCAGTAAAATGGGATCTTGAACTATACACACCTAATACGAGGCTCTCGGGGTGACAATCTCCTTTTGAAAACATCTAGTACTGATTAAGAAGACGGCTTCATCTCAGCTCAGAGGCTTAGTCTGGAGAGCCTATGTTTGGAAAACTGTGTACAAAGCCAGAGTAAGTTTAAGAGGTATGTGAGACACCAGGCAGGAGAAACACACATCTAGGGTCTTAACCTGAGACCTCAGTCCTGCCCCAGCAACCGGACGGGAGCTGGAAGCCACGACTGGGCTGCCACAAAATTTGATCCCCCTCATGCTGGAAGACCTTCCGTCCTCAGAGTAAAACACTGCTTGCACGAGCAGGTGTGGAGATTTCAGTCTGCAGTATTTTATATGATGAAGACATTTGATTGCGTGTTTATTTGTTTTAGAAACTGAACAACATCCACGTGCAGTGGCATATTTTTGTGCTGACTTGATGGGAGTCATTGAGTGAAAAGTTGGCAGGTGGGAGATGTGATTTAGTCTCCTTGTTGATGTCCCTTCAACTCAGGTGGTGATTTTTTTTTGCCAGAGGAAAGACTTAACATGTTTTAAATAATCTCTGAAGAAATCTTTCCCAGATCCCAGATCTAACACCTAATTCTTCATTAACTTGCCACTCTGTTACCAATTCCCTCACCCAGGGGTGAATAACTGATTGCTATCAGTCATGTCAATTCCCCTCATCATGCTGAAGGCACAGAAATATCTTCTGGTTTGTAGGAAGATTAATACTAGTTTCATAATGGAGGGAGTAGGTCTTGGGGATGGGAGTTAAACACACCTTAATTAGTATGTGTGGGGGGAAAAATGCAACAGCACAACTGTTGGCTTTATTCCTAAGATAGTGTTAAAACTAGAGCTGTTCCAAAATAACAGACTTTTAAATTTTAAGCTATTGTTCTAAATAAGACTGAATAATTACTCAGTTTTCACCTGGAGTAGCCTACTAAGATTTTTTTGGGCTCTATGATGATATTTTCCTCATTTTTCTGCTAGTGTTCTGTTGAGAATTCAGGAGCGGGGTGGGGTGGGGTGTACTTCTCAAAATTTGCTTCTTGCCAGCTAGTTAAAATATCAAGCATTCGAAAGCAATTTAAAATTAGTATTGCTACCTAAAAAACAAATAGAAAGAAAAAACAGTCCTCGCACATTTTTGGGAGGAAGGTTTTTCAACTATTCCAATTTAACCTGTAGATCCTACAAAACTAGAATCATAGAGGTTTTATTAAAGGCTCTCYAGACAGGAGTTGTGTTGCCTGAGAAGCCTGTAAACATAAACACATCCTTCATGCAAACTTATTGTTTCAGCTATTTATTGATAACCTAACATTACATATTCTGTGACTTGAAATTTTTTTGTTCACCAATTCAGTTAGATTTGTCAATAAAATATATCAAGCTCTTGCTGCTTGACTTGGTATTTGAATACCGAATTCTCACTTTCTAGAATTTACAGTCTAGCAATGATGATAGAGTAGATGTCCCCATTGTGTTAGGAATTAAGGGAAAAGTTTAAATATACATGTTTTGAAACTAAACTATAAAATTATAAGCTTTCAAAATCATTTAATATACATTCTCAGATTTGGCTTGATATGTAAGACTGATAAATGGGTCATATTTGAAGTTTATCATTTCAGCTGCCTTTCAATAATGCTAGAAAAATTCAATTTGAAACTTAGCAACTTAAGAGCAAATTTAATCGTACTATTCAATACTGGACCAAAAGTAATTTTCAAAAACATCACAAAGAAAATTAAAATATGAATTCTAAATTTTGACAAACTGCAAGCAACTGGTTTGAGGAAGTACTTATTTTTATTACAATACTATCAATTATTATGAGTGGGAGAATGTAAAACTAGGAAGTGCACTTCAAACTAACCTGTAAAAAATTTGCCTGTCTGTAAGGAACTAATACCACCAGTCCATTTGGGCAGTGGAAAAAGTAGATAAAGCCTGCATTTTTTGTAACACATCAAAGACAGGAAAAGAGAGTTTCAAAATGAGGTAATAATAGTGGTTTTAAGAATGAAATTAATCTCCTATAAAGAAATGTTGGTGATTTGGGATTTTTTTTAGCATAGCTATTTTAAAAACTCTGCATTTCCATTTTAAACCTTTTTTCTAACCTTAAGACAAGTTTCCAAACCTCTTAAAATTAGTAGTCATCCTCCTGTTGGTTTCAGGACCTTTTCCAGCACCGTTTTCAATGATAGTATCTTGTCTGTGATATGGTGATTAGTGCTGCTTGCTGCATTTCAGATGGACTCTAYTAGTAAAAATACAACATCCTCTTGTTTTATATTCACTCTCCCTGTAAAGATAGCCACATGCCTTGAGTTTCCTTTATTACTGTAGCTGTGTAGTGGTTGRTTTTTCTCCTAGGTTCACTTCCATATCAGTAAGCTCTCTGGTCTTTTTTTTTCCCCACACATACCTCATGCAGTGTCTCTTCTCCCAGATGTTCTACTGCATTTTTCAATGATCTGGTCTTTAATAGTAGATCTCTGTAGCTCTTAGAACCATCAATATTACCCTCAGACTTCTGTTATCCAAGAATAATGTGGAAGAAAAATACTAAGAGATAAGAAAGTCAGTCTATTTATCACGTCTTTCCTGGGATGTAACATCACTGCTCTTGCTATTATAGAACTGAAGGGTCGCAATGGCACCTCTTCTAATTGAGAAACACTCAGAGAATATTCCCTTTCTGTTCTAATTCTGGCTTCTCTCATTCATCTTTTCTCTACTTGTATTTCTTTAATTTCTCAGGTACAGGCCTTCAATTACCTCTTAGTTGGACCTCAGTCTCTGTCTAATTTTCTATCCTTTTACGCAATTAAACAATCAGGAACAGCTTTTCTCACCCATAGATCTGACATTTGTTCCATTTATTTTCTAAGAGAGTTATATATATATATATATGTATGTATGTATGCATGCATGCATGCATATATGTGTGTGTATTCATGAATTATCTTTGTGATTGCACAAAACCGACTATAAGTATTTGATTTTTTTTCACTGTCTTCCACCCTGTAAACTCTGTGGTCTTAGAAGAGAAGAAAGATAGCAGAGAATTTAACCTTCARTGGTTTCTAAGCACAGGAGTTTTCCAAACACTTGCTATTCTGCACCAATACAGTGTCATATAAGTAAGTAACGCCTTCAGGAGTAAGACTTTTTTGGAGGGAATGAGACCTTATTGTTTACTGCGAGAAAACTTGAATGATTTAACTGAGAAATAAAATTTTTAATACATTAATATTTTTAAGGACCTTTCCAAACCATTCCAAATCATCCTCTACGCCTCATTCCCTCAGACCCAACAGAAAAGTCTTTCTAAACTTTTTTGTTTTCTTTTGCTGCATTCTAGGGACAAACACATCATATTCCTTACTATTATATCAGGTCATTGTGCAGCAGGCTGCAAGTAAGACTCATCTAGGAGGGACACAAATGAGGCGAATAAGTCTGACCTCTCCTGCAGTTCAGATTCACCTTCTTGTCCTACATSTTCATAATGAAAATGTATTTAAATGCTTGGCATTCTGAGGCAAGAGAGTTGGGAGAGGTCTGCTCACCACCCCAATGAAAAAAGTTTTAATCATCCATTCATAAATACATTTTTTTTTGTTGTTGCTGTTATTATTTTTTATTTAATGACAAACTTTCTCCAGCATGCTAAGTGTGAAGCTGGGAACCAAAACCAGAAAGTTTTCCCTACGCACAAATCATTAGTCTGTAAATCTCCTGAGAAGCTCTTTTTCCAGTATTCTTAAGTCCTTCGAGTTCTCTAGAAGTATCAACGACTCTATAGAAGCCTTGTGGTTTGGAAACGAAGAGCAAATCTCTCTGTATTTATGTGTATGGAGAGTTAAGAGCTTAGGGGAGGAACAGAAAAGGCAGCAAAGTCCAATGTACATCGGTTACAGCACACCCCAAGAAGGTGAAAGAATTGTTTTCCTCAATGGAGAAAATAGACATTTGACTCTCRCAGCAATTGGTAATACGCTGGTGATGGCTTGTTCTTCTCTCACTGTGTTTTTGGTAAGGTCTGGTTTYGTACACAGATTATGATGATGTGTCTGCCAGTATAGTCAGATGAAGAGAGGAACTACCAAATTTGAGGATCCCCCCACGATTTAGATGGTTCTTTCCTATCCAGAATGGCTTATTAAACCAGGACATCCAGCCCATCTAAACTATTGCCAAATGGTCAGGAAAAAATTAAAAACTGCACATTAAAACACTTTTCCCTGCTGCATTAATTATTTTCCCTGCTGTTAATTAAACACATTCAACAAATTCTTACTTTTTGGCATCTTTGAAAGCTGAAATTTGGAGTTTTCTATATATTAGTACTGTTGTTTTTTTTTTTTTAATGATGAGTGGCATGGCTCAAATTAACAATGTCAAGGCTCTGTATTGAGCCGTAGTAAATGCAGGGTATAAAGAAAACAGTTTGCAGTGGTTTCACATACAACTGAGTATAGTATGTAAACCCTGATGCCAGCCAGACCACTGCTGGATTCCAGCTAAACTCCCAATACCAGCAGCAGGGTAAACAGCTAATCTTGTAAGAGATTCCTGCTCCCTCGGGGAGGGGATTGAGAACAGCCAACAACTATGAATGCAGGCTGTGCCCTTGGAGCCAAGGCTGGAGTGCTCTGAAGTCTTTCACAGGCACCAAAATGTATTGCCATTGGCATCTCTGTCCCAAAATTGGGGCATTGTAAGTGCTGGGGGGGGTCAAGATTGGCAATGTGGAGAAGGTAAGGGAAGGCCAATAGACCAAGTGAAAACAAGCCAAACAAAAATCTTATATAGTATGCAAAATGAGTGGGGGCTTCATGGAGATCTTTCCAACAGGGCATATGGAAGAAATAGAGAGATTTGTTTCCTTCTCCAGGCTTCTTAAATCAAAAGGCTTGTTAAAGCAAAAGAAATTCTGATTAGATAAAAGAACAACCTTCCAAGGGTGRTCAAACACTGGAACAGGTTCGCAGAGTGGTTGTGAAGTCTCCATCCTTGGAGCTATTCAAAATTTGACTGGATACAGCCCTGAGCAACCTGCTCAGTAAATTCAATATTTACTCATGGTCTGATCAGGGGTCTGGGCCACTGGACTTCCAGAGGTCTTTCCAACCTAAATTATTTTGAGATTCTATACTAGCTTCTGAAGGACTTTGTGTTATGAGCTCGATGCAGGTGCATTAAATAGGAAAAGCTTTAAAAGGATTGCTCCTTCACCCTTGTTACACCTGTTAATTTCCAGGTTCAGGGAAAGAGTGGAAAGGCACAAGTTATATGTGACTGGCATTACCAGAAATTTGAAAGTATTTTTTTTTGGGTGGGAAGAGAAAAACAGATCAAAATCACAGCAGGAGCCATGTGTTACATACAGGTACAACAAGAAACGTCTTTTTCCACAAACCATTGGAGCCCTCTTTGAGTATGGTACATTTTGAAGCCATCACAATTGCAAGCACATATGATCCCTTCCCTACCCTATACCATGGCAGGCCTCATGTATATAAGAGCTTTAACTGATCCTTAATTTGCTATTTCCTACTGAATCTGAAAAGCCCATGAAATACAGTGGTTATTGGCAACCTCTGAGCTCTTGACTCAGTGAATCATTCTAGTTATGTTACTACGAGGGAGTGGAGTCTGGCAGAGGCCCTGTTCGAAATGATTTAATGGAGTAATTCCTTTAAAAGGGAATTTTTTTTGGCTTTTTGGCTTTTGCTTTGGGGGATTTTTTTTTTTTTTGAGGATATAGGATCTTTTGTTTTGCCTTGGTTTTAGTCCTTCCAGCCTTGTCTTGACAACAACATAACAACTAACTGAAGGATTCCCTCCCCCTCAGATTTCAACATAAGATAGCCCAGCACACGTCTTGAAAGGAGTTGAACATCTGGAGATTGGGAACCGTTGACTTCTGAAGCACTTTACTTCTTGCAGCACATCTTCCCTAGAAAGTTGAAGGTCCAGAGGTTTCAGGGTGCCATTATAGCTTTTGCAGTCAGGGACTTTGTTTTAATATGAGCACACTCTAAAAACATGCCCATTAGCAACACTCCAGCAGTATATTTGGTATAGTTTAGTAGTAGAAACACAGAAGGTAAGAAATTTATTCTCTTGGAACTAGAGGGTCCCTACAACCTCTTCTTTTAGTCACTATCCTTTCACATATGAACAAACACCCTCCCCAAGGACATGTTTTCATAACCTTTAAATGAAGAAGGACATCTGACAGCACTGACTGAAGAAGAATATTGGCCAGGTTTTGGTACAAATGAATGTAGTTCAGCCAGCATCACTTGAGATCAGACTATTTATATCAGTTTATAATCTAATAGGCTGATTTGTTTCCCCCTCACTTTCCTAATGCACAGTAGTAGAAGCATTCAATGATATGCAGGGAAAAGTGCTAAGTCGTCACATTCAGTTGTAAGATCACTCAGCTTCAAAGAAAACAGGAGCTGGCATACTGGGTGAGAACTAGTGGCCATGAAATCAGGCTTTCTGYCTTTGACATAGATGTGGCAGATGTCTCTGAGAAAGACCTACTAGGCAGATGTGAGGGTAAAGAGCTCTTCTCTTCTCTTCTTTCAACACCAGTTGAAATCTTGATCTGTATTATATGACACATTTTTGTTGTTATCAAATGGTTRCGGATATGCATATGAATATTCAATCTTATTCTGAATCTGATTAAATTTTTGGCTTCTCTGACTCTTTGTTTCCCACTGTACTTATGCCTTACATGATTTTTTTAAAAGTTTTTATCACTTTGAAACTTCTTGCATTTAAATGTCATTAGATACACATCATTACTGTGTTATGGACTATCACGAACAGAAGCTTGCAATATAATTACCTCACACAATTCGTTATTTTTCAAATGCTTATGACATCTTCTTATATTTGCCCCTCTTCTCAGTTAAACATTTCCAGTCATTTCAATTTCTTTTCAGGGTATGTCATTCTTTGGTCTTTTCTAATTTGGGGTATGTTCTCATATATCTCACATGAGATAAGGATACTGTCAAAAAGATATTGTTTCACTGAGCTCTCTTTTCCAGATAGTTTGCTGCCTGAATGCAAGGAAGACCTCTCAATAGAACCAGTAACAAGATCCAATGGTGGGCAAAGCAGACCCATGCTACGTCCACAGAAAAGTCTTAGTGAGTGGAAGATAATTTAAGCCAGCTATAAATGCAATGAACGGGGCCTTATACAGATCTTGGTGAAGATATAGAGTTGTTATTTCAATGTGTGTGTGGGTTTTCCATCAGTTCCATATTAAGTTCATTGATAGTCCCTAAATATCATGCTTCTGCACAGCACTATGTGGTTAGTTCTCAGCACTGTTAAAATGTAGAAAAATGGAGCAGAGAAGAAGAAACTCTGGAAACTAGAAAAGAGGAGGAGAAGAGTGCAGGGCATGGGGGAAGGAGCAAGAAGAGCTAGGAAAAAATATTTCCAAATGGAAAAAGTTGTGTAAGTTAATGAAAGATAGATGGATTCCCATGTTCCACATAAACTTTTAGGCAAACTTTTCTTTTTCTAATACTTAATAAAGCCTCCTCTTATCCAGAATCATATCGCTTTCCTTGTTTGTTTTTTTTTTTTTTTTTTTTTTAAACAGGATCCACCTGTCTTGAAGGTCATGGTGTGGAACTAATTTCAATAAAACACAAGAAATTAACTTAATGATCTTGATCTTCTTCCCTAAAGTGATAAAACCCTCTGTGGAAGGCCAGGGCTGTTCCAGCTCCAGCCAGACCTTGGGAATGCCTTGGCAGGGGCCAATAAATTAAGTCTGACGTTCTTCTTTCCCTGGATCACAGTGTCTAGGTTACGCCCAGTAAAAATCAGCTGACTTTTAAGCAGACTTTCCTTTGTTACAGCTTGGAATCCGCTGTCCCTTTTATCTGTTCCTGGAAACTTTTTCTCTCCCTTCTGAGGTGGCATTGGTGGAAATGAAATTATTGTGGCTAAGGAAGAGACGAGAGATATAATGAGAGTACCCTGTGGCTCATAGGTTTGSTTTCCTTCTGACAACATTCCTCTGAAGAGGCAGAAGATAAATTTCTAAGGTTATTGTGATCCAGTTTGTTAGAGAAAGTTTCTGTGGAGGAAATCTTAAAGTAATTTGTAACTTACTACACTGTCAAATGTTAACACTGTCCAGCAAGGTATGACATTGTTCTGCTTGTTTTCTTAGCAGTTCTKCTGAAAGCAGCGTGTGAGCTCCTTTATGTATAATGAGCCCTGCCCGTGGCAGGAGAGTGTCTTATGTTTCTTGTTACAGTGCAAACTTCGTTGATTAGAAACAAATGCAAACCTTTGGGACTCACCCTGTTCAACATCTACCCTAGAGCCAAGAGAATAATTTCCTATGTATGTTCACATGGTTCCCACTCACTCRCACAGACAGAGCCATCACCTCACACTTAAAACACAAAAATAGAGTACTGTAGCAACTGCCTTTAGGGAACAGCTCTGTGGTGTTGGCAGTGAGCAGCAGCATTACTCCAGAGAAAAGTCCACGTGGCACTGTGCCCGCGGCTGGCACGGTGTCCCTCAGAGCYCTGTAGCACGCAGTTACTACGGTACGCTTGGTGGGAGGGGGGTGTGTGTGAATGTTTGGCCTTCTCTGTGCCCTCTTAATCAGTGCGGAGAGGAGGACTAGGACGAGGACTTTTTGCTTCAAAGAAACGCAGGACCACGTAATGCCTARTGCTTGTGCAAGGGTTGGTTAAGCTTCCTTTGCCCTTCTGCCCTTTAGTTCCGTGCAAAAGCAATCACAGCCTAAAGCACATTCAGTCTGGCAGAGAACATTATACCTGATGCAAATTTGCTCTGCAAGTGTTCCTGCATTTAAAAAAAAAAAGGGGGGGAAAAAAATAAAAAAAAGAAAAAGAGATTAAAAAGTCTGTCTGGGTACAGAGTAAAAACAATATATAGAATTCAACAGAAAACTGTATAGATCTTGTATTTATATTAAGAATAATAGCATTTCTTGCTCAAAGTGACTAGACAAAGAAATTACAGACTTTAGCAAATCTTTCTGAGGGAAAAAAGGGGCTTGGAAGAGAAAACAGATTCACTGATCATGGAGGGAGGGGGTGAAATTGGTGCTGACACAAAAATGTCTTTTGGATCTACCGTTACTGATACGAATTATTTCTGAAATGCCATAGAGAATGTACTGAAATACTTGGACAAAAATAGAGAACATATTTTTCCCTAAGAGAAGAAAAGGAAAGGTTGAAAAAGAAGCATAAGTCCTCACCTACATCAGTCCATAAGCTGTGGCACCAGGTAGCTTAAATGATATCACTCTCATTTTCTAGTTAAATGTTTCATTAAGGGGTTTAGTGCAGAGGATTTAAGTAATTACTGTTATCTCAGGAAGAGAAATGCTCCTTAGACCAAAACTACTCAGACTGTGAGATGGACAGTGGGCTCAAAAGGAAACTTAAATAGGCAGAGTCCTTTAAATCAAATGTTTTTCTGTCTGTATTGCAAACTTAGCTTGGCAGTGACTTGCTCCCAAAGTACAGGCACTGTGCATAGGATGGGTGAAGGCTGTGATAGATCCCATTGATCTGAGCTCAGCTGCAGCTCTGCCTAACCCTCTGTGATGGACTGAGCTTGGACTGCAGACAGACACCCACCCAGCTACTCTCTCACTGCCCCCCTCAGCAGGACAAGGGGCAAAAATAAGATAAAAATCTTGTGGGTCGAGATAAAGACAGGGTGATCCCTTACCAATTATTGTCATGGGCAAAACAGACTCGACTTGGGGAAAATTAATTTGATTTATTGACAATTAAAATAGATCTGGACAGTGAGAAACAAAGACAAATTAAAGCAACACCTTTACTCCAACCCCACCCTTTTTCCCAGGCTCAACTTGACTCCTTCACTCCCAACTCCTCTACCTCCTGCCACCCCGAGCGGTGCAATTCTCTGCTGCTTCTTCCTCCTAACGCTGTTCCCCAGCTCCATCACGGGCCCTTCCATGGGCTGCAGTCCTTCAGGATAAACCTGCTCCAGCGTGGGTTGYCCATGAGCCACAGGGGAATCTCTGCTCGGACGCCTGGAGCACCTCCTCCCTCTCCTCCTGCTCTCACCCAGGTGTCTGCAGGGCTGTTTCTCACACTTTTTTCCTCACTCCTCTCTGCCTACGTGACATTTTTGCCCTCCCTTAAATATGTTCTCTGAGACATACCACCATCTTGTCCGAGGGGCTGAGCCGTGCCCTGTGGTGGGTCCATTGGAGCCGACTGGAACCACCTGTGTCTGGCATGGGGCAGCCCCAGCCTCTCCTCACAGAGACTGCTCCTGCAGCCCCCGCTGCCAGCCCCTGGGCACCTGCACCCAGCACACCCTCATGAAGCAAAATGTTGGAAGACATGGTGTGTAAACAGACTAAAAAGATGGGAGAGTCCATCAGGACTCAGATGAGTTCAAACGTGCTGCCTGTTGGCTACGTTCCCACTGAGGCCGGTGGTCAGAGGAGGCAGGAAGGAGGTCACATCCAGTCACGCCAAGTTTATGTGAACTCTAAGAACACCTTATCTCCCAACTGACTTTTCCTTGTAGAGGAGTGATGCATTGAGTTAGCACTGGTTCAGGGACGTGTCTAGCCGCAAAAATATAGAAGCAAGGAGGAACTACCTTGGGATACACAGAATGACTGGTTCATGAAGCCAGAAAAAGTGGCAACTGCATTTAAAGAGAAGTGTGTTGGGCCAAGAAAGTTTTCTTCTTCCCACCACCAAAAGAGTAATGTCATATCAGCTTGTCCTCAGGCACTGAGGAAGATGGTTACTAAAGAGGATGCTGCATTTAGATCATCCATAATCAGACATATCTCTCTCTTCCATTGCCTGCACACCAGCTCTGTCCATCCAGCCTTAGAGGGTAGAGGCTGTACTTCGAACCAAGTGATGACAAGTCTCATATACTGGGTCAGTGATTGTTAAAACTTCTATTTGACTTTTAAGTCTTTTTTATGATCAGTATGTCTACCTACAGGAGTATCACTGTTTTGTCTCATTCTGGACTGAATCCCTTGGCATTAGTTGAATCATTGCAATTAACTTTAAAGGGAGCAGGGCCTGGTTTTGTTAGCTATCTAAGAACATGCAGGCCATGAGGAATGCCCACATTTCCCTGGAAAACCAAGTACATTTCCAAAAGGCATTTTGAACGTGTAGCCTATTCATTTTCTTTTTTTCTACCAGCTGCAAAACCCCAGGGAAGTTTGGACTGTAGAAGGTTTTCAGTTGCTGACTGGCTTTTCTCTGAAACAGGAACAGTTCCAGTGCCATATCATCAGCTAAGCTCAAAAAATGAAAAACCAAGCCCATTCTCTTGGCCTTGATCCCTCTTCTTTCCATCCATGCCCAATTATCTCGCCTCACCGGTCCCTTGCGAGTTTTCACATCCCTCAAGCCTGCTGCTGGATGTCCTCTATCCTTTTTTCCTCTTCTCCAGGAATCTTCTTTCCCTAGTGAATTTTTGTTTCCTCAGTGTCTCTTCTCTACTTATTATCCAAGCCTTTGGATTTGTTTTCTCTCCCTTACATCCCACTCGCACGGCCAGACCTGCTTCTTGCTCTCAGCTTTGCTATTCTTCAGTCAGTGTACGATAACCTTTTAATAAGGATTTTGAACAATAATAAGGATTTTGAACGATCTTGTAAAAAAGAGTAAATAGTGTTATCCTTACTAAGGATTTCCAAATGGATTGTGAAATTAGCCATTCCACAAGCAGTAGGACTACTGGGTTTGTGCCATGAGGCTGAACTGGGCAGAATCTCTGGTGTCTAATAAAAGGAAAAGTCATCTTAGTTTTTCCCTCAAAGGGAATCTTAAAGGGTCTCTTGTCTTTCCCCAGATGCCGTTTAATAGTAATGTATTATGTCCCAATGACTGTTACCCCTTAGGATAATTGTCGGTCCCTTGTTCGTGCAGACCAGCTGAGCAAAGAATCTCTTTTATATGTTTTAAGCTTTGGCTCCCTGGTGCGATGCCACAGGGAGACGCACACAGATATGTGCCCCTGGCACAAGCCTGCCACGAGGCCAAAACTTGCAGCCCTGTGCTCCCAGCTGGACAATTAGCACAGCTTTGGAAAAGAAATCTTTAAAAACTCTGCATTTCATTTCAACACAAGCATATGTTAGTTAATCTGGCTCTTGACAAGACAACAAGGTTATGGCTGAGGAGACCTATGCAGCCTATGTTGCTTTTAAATGATCAAAAGCAAGATTATGAAGTCCAGCCTATAAATTACTGGTTTCTTTATTTGATACACGGAGGGCTGTGCAATAATTACTGCAGAGCAGTGTGCCTGTGGTGGCAGGGCTTACTGAAGCATTCTGGCTCCTGGCATGAGCAGAAGAAACAACAAAACTGGCCATTACCTTTTAGTAAATCTCCTTCTTCACAGGAACCCTGAAATGGGGAAAGCAGAAATTAGTCAGAGACCTCAAATTAATTACAAAGTGTTGACTTAACTATTTTTTGGAGGACAGCGAAGTGAAACGAATGGACTAACATGTAACAACAACAAAACTGTAACTCCGAGTATTACTGAAATGAAGCAACTTTGCTTTGAATTATGTGGTGGGGAATCTGAAAATGGGACGGCAATTTGGATCAGCATTGCAGTAAATAATACTTGTTTCTAAACTAATGGTTATAACACCAGCATGCCAGTAGCAAACCTTAGAAGCAACGTATGCTTCATCACAGAGCAGAATCCAGTTAAAGACCTATTACCTTTTACTATCAACTACTATTTCTTGAAGTTGGGGTTTTTTTCCCTTTTTTTTTTAATTCTGGTTTTAGGCAAAAAAGAGTGTGCATTATGTGGAATTCAAGAAAGCACATGCCACAGGAATGTCATCCTGCCCTCAGGCAAATAGCTTAGCAAACCCCAAACACCACACTTTCAAAAGCAAATTCATAAGCTGCTTTCTGCAACCTACTATATATTAGCAGGCGTGAATTAAACATGCTTATCCCTCTCATTGCTTTGCTGAGGCAACTGTTGTATAAGAACAAAACTACCTAGAGGGATATGATCTCAAATGTCAGGTAATAAACCTTTCCTGTTCTCAGTAAATTTTTATGTTTATATTTTTAATAATACCCAAACCCAGGCTACTTTGCTTCCTCCAGATTTTTTTAACCCTGCAGGTTATATAGCTGATGAAAACCAAGCATGAAAAGTTTTTAATATTTGGCTGCATTATTTCGTACAGTTAGAGGTAATTCTGTGTTAATAACTGAGACTATCTAAGAACAGAAAATGGAGGAAAAGAAAAATAAAAAGAAAGTGACTTTGCTGCAGTTATTCCTGGTTTATGTTGTGTTGAACTAGCTAGCAATAAAGGGTAATCTTCATGCCATTAAGTACACCAATTTAGGTTGTTAGCACTCATTTTTCTGGCCAAGTCTTTCTGTTTGATTCTTGAGATGTCAATCTGTTATGAAGGACACTACCTGGTGCCTGGTCCACAAGAGTTTAAGTCAGGTTCAATATCTACTTCGTTGCCCCTTATGAGGCTCCATCGTGGATGCTTCTCCCAAAACAAAGCAAAGTGGTGGCTTGTGCAGCAGGTGTTTATGAGTGACGTATATTCCTGCCACTAGAGGGTATAATGTCTCCATCATTTATAGCTGGTCATTGTGTGTGTACGTACACTCGGTTTTTCAGGAGTTTTAAAACTGAGGTAAAGCTCCTCAGGGAAGCCCAAGGGAATTAAAGTTTTTTTAATATGAGCATCTAACTTCTGCAGTCCATTTTGATGATCTCAGCCTGAGACTACTTTTCAAAAAGCTGCAAAAGAACTGACCGGTAGATCTAAAGGGAAAACATAATTCTCAGGATTTGTGGGAAAACACAATTAAAAAATCAATAACCAGAACTGTTTAGTGGACAGCAAACAGGAGAGGGAAATCTTAGCCTGTCAACCTAGGCTGAAYGTGGAGGGCTGATGTAACACGAAGCATAAGCCAAACATCCATTAATCACGTTTCCATGTACTTGGGTGGTAGGATCTCTCAGCAGCCAAAACAAAGGTCCCAAGGCTGAGCAGCAGCCCTGGATAAAAACACAACTGAAGAGATCTCTTACTGTTAATTCTGAGGAGGGAGGAGCTCATTCTCACTCTGCTGAGGTAATAAGCTCTGTGCCTCTGCCTCTGCCTCAACCAGAAGAGAGGGTACCACAGCCCCAACCAGAGCAAGGGTTGTGCCGTGGCAGCTCTTCTTCCAGAGGACACAGGATTCTTCAGGAAGAAAACCTGCATATTCTGTTCTAGGATTTGCTCTGCCAGGTGACAAATGCATTCTTCTGTTTCCATCTAATCGGAAAATGGAGGTTTAAGAGAAAAATTACTTGTGAACTGTTAGAAGGAGCCATGCAATTTGTTGTCCTAGTCTCTAGCATTTGGGAACAAGATACATATTTGATTGTCTGTCTTACAGTAGTACCTTGCCGTACCGTAGTCTGAGTATCTCGCTGTTCTACATAATGTATAAGCTCAGTGAAGAAAACAGCCTAAATTATACATGCAGAAGCTCCTTCTTAACCTCTTAGAAAAAGGGGAAAGATATTAGGTTCTCAGTCCAGCCCTTCTCTGTTTTGCAATCTCTCACAGAGAGGTGAAACAATAAAAACTGCTTAAATGCGTAGGTGTTGCATATGAAGAAAGAAGGAGGAGTATTCCTTTAAACAGCAAGAGATACAGACCCTCTGTAAAAGTAAGAGGGTGCTACCTTGCCTTTGAAAGAAGCAAGATGCATACTGACATGCAGTCAGACACTACATTCAGGTAACCAGAATGACTTTCTTTGGGTAATAGTGCTGGAGCCCCGCGCCGACACTCTGCCTCCCGCTCCCCTCGGAGTGCTGGGCAGACGGGGCATTTAGATGGCACCTGAGTGCTAACGTAAAAACGCCTGCACCGAGTTCCAGATTTGCCACAGTTCAGTCTTTTATTGCGAAGACATCAACTAGTCTCAGAAGTATTTGCTCTGCTAATCTGGACTACATTTAATGGCTATCAGATAACCCCGCCACGGTGATTGTTAAGGGGCTTTTGTCCCCGGCCAGTGGAATTACAGATAGCCTAGCAGCAAGACAGCCTTTCTTGAGAGGGCAGTGCCTGAGGAAAGCAGGAACACAGAAATTCTGTGTTAAAAATGACTGTAGGTGGGTCATTGCTGCAAGGCATCCGTGAACGAACCCTTTCCCCTCCATCCTGCATGTGGAGGGCCTGGC